>JALGXP010000027.1:77754-149322 GCA_023333625.1 Bothriochloa decipiens | reverse complement strand
ATCATCGAAACCACATTAAGGGGCCTAGATGCTTTCATATATAATATTGTTAGAGGAGATCCACGCCTACGATAAGATCTAGAAATTATGAGATTAATTTAAAAAATAAAAAAACAGCACACCGATCTCACTGCAATTAGACAATGTCGAGGATTAGATTCCAAAAAAGCTGTAATGCGGAAATCAGGCAAGATAAAGGAGAAATATGAACCTAGAGAAACTGTTTTGAATCTATTCATGTTCCCTTGGATGATGTGATTGAAGATACCCAACAACAAGAACAATATTGTTTAGCAGATCTCTAGTTCTAGAAAATATGTGGAATTTCTGGAGCTAATCACGGGTCTAAAAAATCCTAGATCTAAAGTTGTAGTCATGTTTTTTTAATAAAGCTATAGTCATGTTAAGTGCATTTACACAACTCATTTTATTTGTATTATAAATTAAATAAAATTATTTAGATCACTTTAGTTTAGTCTACAAACTATAGATGCAACATACATCTCAGAGCTAGAGCTAATGCCAAACATATCGTAAGAGGTGCAGAGGTGTGGATATGGAGCATAGACAACCATAAGTAAACTCCAATCTATTGGGCTTGACGATGATACGGATGGAGAATTGACTAGATCGGTCTAGTCTATTTATAATGGCTCTGCTCCTATAGAGGACTGTTTCCATGGGGCGTCACGGATTCACGGGTGTGGGTCATGAAGCCTTAGGTCTAGAAACATAACATAAACTCGTGAGATCCTATAAAATGAAAATAATGCATGCATATTAGTTGATTGTGTACATAAATGTATAAGCTTTAGAGGTATAATTAGTCTGTAACAAGTCTAACGAAGGCCCAACGAAATTGGGAAGAAATTGGGCCAACTTCGGCCCAGATGAAGAGGACAACCACGACAACAACGACACTTGGGCCAAGGAGGCCGCACGTGTGCACCAAGGACCAGAGGCGCGTAGCCCACTGGCGCCACCGCTGCCGTCGTTACGACCAGCGTAGATTAGGGTTTATGTCTCTTAGGGGCTAAGTAATCCTCGGACTATAAATAAGAAAGCATTGTAATCGGATCCAATGAAGTAATAGAAGGGAAATTCCCTATATCTCTCTCTCCTGGCTCCCAGCTGCCACCGCCCCTCTCCCTCCTCCCACGCACGCACGCGTGGCCCAGCAACCGCCGCGGCCCTTGGCCACCACACCAACACGCCGCCGTGGCCTAGCGCCGTCGGCCGGCCGCCGCCGTTGCGATTCCTCGTCGATCTCCACCCACTCCGCTCCCAGATCGTCCTCCACGTGTCAACCAGCGTCAGGCCCCTTACACCTCAAGATGGCAACGGGTACGTACCCGACGGGTATTGGCCACCCATACCCATACCCGCCAGGTCAAAATCTATTCCGTCGGGTTACCCACGAAAGCAGACGGGTAAGGAATTCATTCCATACCCGTACCCGACGGGTAATTTTTACCCGACGGGTATTCCATACCCGACAATATACCCGAGTTCAACATTTATATAAAAAATCATGGGTTTATATGGGCCAAATTCATGGGTACATGCTTATATGAGCTAAAATTGTTGGGCTGGCTATATATTTGTGCGGGTATTTTTTACCCGCGGGCATGCGGGTATGGGTAGTATACTTCCACACCCGTCCCGTCATACCCGATGGGTATAATATTTCACCCAATAACATACCCACGGGTATAAAATGACTTCCATACCCGCCTCCTTATCGGGTAAAACCCGTCGGGTACTCGGGTATCGGGTACCCGTTGCCATTTTGACTTACACCTAGTATCCAGAGACCAGCTACGATCCATGGCCGCCGCGACCACCATGGACCCCGCCTTCAAGAAGGAGGAGTTTATGATCTACACCTTCAACTTCGTCGATGAGATCGCTGCACTAGATCGTCACATCTACGCCAATGAAGACGAGTTGGCACGCATCGCCAGCACCAACACCTCCAATGTTGCAACCACCAAGGAAATCACCGCTATAATCTCAGGTCGAGTACCAGAAACACCTGAATTTATCATGCAGCAAGAGAACGTGATCCAAATCAGATCAGATCCGGACGTCACCAACGACGCCCACCAACCGTTCGACCGCCAAACTGGATCGACATCTCGCGGCCAAAGAGGCCAAGTGGAAATGCCCCGACGTCAACAACAACGTCAGCATCAACATCATCAGCACCGGGCACGTCTCCACCAACATCCATGGTGCCACCATCACCAAGGTCTAGCCCAAATTGGGTTTGGGCACGCCAGCGTCGACAGCGCTGTCATGGAGGGACAACAAAAGGGTGAGGACGAACACCCTCAGATCATCATCAGCAAACTGGCGCTCGACATCAACGACAACACCACGCACCAACAACTATGTCATAACTCAATGGAGAAGATATCACCTCGTCAACGACAAGGTGCCCGTGCACATGCACAGTGCCACCCTCGTCGACACTACAGCCACATCGGCAACGCCAACACAAAAACAACCACGTCGCCCGACGTTCACGACCTCGACATCAGCACAACCAACGACATCAATCAAGATGTCACCGTTAACAACCCTGTTGTGGAGACACAACAGATCAAAAACGTCAGCGACAAGGAGGACGTAACCATCGACGCCCACCAGGTGCTCGATGACGTGCCCAACCAAGAGGAGCTTTGCATAATGACCACGACCACACTAGCAGCAGCGTCGCAGCACGGGGCCGCCCTACTAGGCGCCGCCAATGTTGCCACCAACACCTCTTCCATCAGATCAGCGTCACGAACCTACATCGACACCATTGACAACGCCATTCTGAAGGAGCAGCAGAAGGACAACAACAGTCATCCCTCAACCGTCCCCATCAATGCTGCACCTGACGCCATACAATCAACGCTATATGCCTGCAACAATGTCAACACCAACACCATCAGGCTGGCTAGCAAAACCTCCACAACCATGTACAAATCACTTCTCAGCAAGAAGATGGAGGAACCACGCTCATCAGGAATCAGGAATATTATCAAAGAGGTGACAACCAAAATCCACAAACTACCACCGATACCATGGTTGTTCCTACCCTTCGTCCTGCTCCTGTTTTCAACATATTTGGTGGGAAACAAAGCAATCAATTCCGTCGACACCACCAATAGCATGCTACTCTACAGAGTTGGAATTGGGACCATGCTTGGTTCAACAATTGCACAACCCTAATCTGCGCTACCTCATCAAGAAACATACCCAGTAGCGGCACCAAAACCAACACAATTGAAGTTGTCTTTCCTCAACAAGAGCAGTTACAAACTGCCCTTTGGATGGCCTGACATCTTCAACAATAACTCCATCAGCGGCCGCACAAGTCATCCACACTGGGCAACTACCTCTACCTCATGCCCATCAACAACAACCTCGACGCCCCGCAACGCCACATCAGCTTCACCAACTCCGTCATCCTCGCCACATTGCCAAGGACTTCTTCCTTCAACAACGTCACCAACTGGCTCCAATTTCGCCGCGAGGACGCGCTGATCGAACAAGGGGGGAGTACTGTGACAAGTCTTACGAAGGCCCAATGGAATTGGAAAGAAATTGGGCCAACTCGGGCCCAGCTGAGGAGGAGCACCGCGACAGCAACGACACTTGGGCCAAGGAGGCCGCACGTGTGCGCCAAGGGCCAGAGGCACGCAGCCCACTGGCACCGCCGCCGCCGTCGTTACGACCCGCATAGATTAGGGTTTAGGTCATTTAGGGGCTAAGTAATCCCCGGGCTATAAATAATAAAGCATTGTAATCAGATCCAACAAAATAATAGAAGGGAAAGTCCCTATCTCTCTCTCCCCGCTCCTAGCCGCCACCGCCCCTCTCCCTCTTCCCACGCACGCACGCGCGGCCCAGCAACCGCCGCCGCCCTTGGCCGCCACAGCAGCACACCGCCACGGCCTAGCACCGTCGGCCGGCCGCCGTCGCCGCGGTTTCTCGTCAATCTCCGCCCCTTTCGCTCCCGGATCGCCCTCCATGTGTCAACCGGCGTCAGGCCCCTTACGGATTTGGATAGTAAAATGCCTCCCTAGATACATATAGGATCACGATATAATATATTGTTAACAATTTTGCAGTCTTAGCGGGGGCATCAAAGACGATGAGAGCGAAGAAGCCGAAGGTACCAACAATGGCGATGGAAGGGTCGCTTGACGGTCCGTGGTTTAACCATCTCAACTTCTCTTTAATGGATCCATCATAAAAAAAGTTTTTCTTATAGGGGCAAACACTTCTTGCTGTAATGATCATTTACAGTTCGTTTGGATCTACTAGTGCTAATAGTTAGCTAGCTAGCTAATAGCTACTAAATATTTGCCAGCTAAAATTTTAGCAGAAT
This sequence comes from Bothriochloa decipiens, assembly GCA_023333625.1. NCBI lineage: Eukaryota > Viridiplantae > Streptophyta > Magnoliopsida > Poales > Poaceae > Bothriochloa > Bothriochloa decipiens. Next base: position 144,938 of record JALGXP010000027.1, on the reverse strand, counting down.
GTTGTTTTGAATCCAGCCACTAATATGTTGTTAATAGATAGTTGGCACTTATTATCAGTGGAACTGGCTAACAATTAGTTGGTCCATTAGCAAGGATGTTTCCACTAGTACATCTTTAGCTGCTAATTACTAGCACTAGTTGATCCACAAACGTGCATGTGGCGTTTGTATTTCACAAGAATTGGCTAGTACAACACGCGATTCACACAAGTGACACCACCAACCTACTCTGGAGCCGTTTCAGTTTCCAAACAAGTTGAAGACTTCCCCAGAAAATGAACCTGGCAAGGTGCACAGAAGCAGAGATGGTTCACACGTCTGCTTGCCTCTAGTGGCCAAAACCATGAACCTGAAACGCCTTCTTAGAGGGCTGATCACCAACCCGAGCGAGCTGAGGTCAAAAGACAAACAACCAAATTCTGGAATGCAAGAGAGTGAGACACATACATATATTCTCCGGTCTGTTCACCGATAAACGCTGGAAAAAGAACGCAGGGTCGCATTCGCAGCATGCAAACCGATCCAAGCTCAGACACCGTACCAAAGCGAGTTAGATAGACCGGGCCATCCACCTGAGGTGAGGCAGTGAAGGACACAAATCTTTTGCCACATATCCATACAACCCCCATTTTTTTTCCCAACAGCCCGCGGTATAAACCACCGTCGCCAACTCGCCTCCGCCGAAAACCCACCGTCGATCAGTCCCAGTCATAATTCATCGGCCATGGCCCGGCGGTGGCTCCAGGTGACTCTCGCCCTCGCCGTCGTCACGGCGACGGCGACGACACTGTCCTCGGCCCAGCAGATTGGGGCGTTCCCGGCCTTGCCCAGCTGCCCGCCGGCGCCACTCAGCCTGTCGCCGTGCATCGGCTACGTCTTCGGCGTCGGCTCGGCGACGCTGGCCTCCTGCTGCTCCCAGCTCCGGGGCTTCCTCCAGGCCCAGGCGCCGTGCCTCTGCGCCGCGTCCAAGCTCGCGCCCAGCCCCATCGGGCTGTTCCTCGGCCAGGCGCAGGCCATGATCCCCAACGTCTGCGACCTGCCCAACCCATGCGACGGTGCATTACGCTACGCATGATGATTTTCGCACAAACACCAGCCGTGCGTTCCTGGTACGGTTAATTCACCACTCAACAGCTTTGACAAGCTGCCATTTCTCTTGTGATGCTGCAGAAGCCACGGCCGGCGAGGGCTCCACGCCGCTGGAGGCAGCCACTTCGCCTCCGTCTGCGACGACTCCGGCGGCCACCACGCCGGCGACTGAACCGTCGTCGGGTTCGCCGGCTGCTGCTGATCCAGTCACGTCAGGAGCACCGCCGGCACCAATAGAAGATGCTTCTGCCACTGCAGTTGTAGCGGCGCCGGCAGGCACTGGATCGAAGCTCCCGGAACTAGTGCATGCAGCGGGCGCGACAAGCTCCAGAGACATGGCTGCAGGCACTGTATTCGTCGCTGTGTTTCTTGCTTCAGTTGCAACCATGTACTATGTGTAACTGTAGTCTGCTAAGCTGTTAGAACGCCAAATGTGCTGGTGTAACATTATACATGAGCAGAAACTGCACCCTACTGCTGTGCAGCTACAATAAAAACGTTTCCATTGTACAGAATCTACAAAAGGAAAGCAGCTGGCCTGGAAATCAGATCGCCTGGAAATCAGATCATGATATTCACACATCAGACCATTCCATCAGACCATTCATTCATTACATCATAACATCGAACTGAAGCAGGCCATAATATTGAAAAGTTTTAAAACTTGGGAACCTCATATAATGGCAGGACCACGAAAAGATTGGCAGCCAGCAACCCCGCAACATTGAGAAGCACCAAGAAAATATAGTTTCAGGCGCAACTTGCAAAATTATCTCATATACGAAAATAAGAAGTTAGCAGTTTGCAAATACAACATTACAAATACATGGTAAATACATCCTAGCGTACAAAGATTGCAGTCTTCATGGGCTACCAGCCATTCCATTCTCCCCTCCACTGTCAACGATCAATATGAGATTGAATCTAGGAAAATGGTTGTCTTTGATCCTTTCCCTTTAAGAAAAATAATGTCATTCTGTCGATCAGTAATTCAACAAGCACAAAGTCTGCCTCCAGAACATAACATTCGGGTGTTAACCAGTCACACTGAAATAACATTGAGAAGCAAATGTCACTGAGAGGTATTAGATAATGGGAAATGTTTCATCAAATTTGACAGAAATATGACGGGATACTGCCCTAACAATGAACAGGTGAAGGATCCTTCACCAAGGATGCATAGCCAAAGATAAAGTAAAAATATATAACAAAATGTAACTTGTAGTACAATTCCTAGTCCAGTTATTACCATCTGGAAATAAATAATCACCTACTCCCTCAGTCCCTCCATCAAAATATATGGCATCTTTTTCTTTCATTCTTACTACTACAAGGCTTTGACAAATAATTTCTACTTAATAAGTCAACTATGTGATGCAAAATCATAGTCATAAGCACTTTTAAAAATAAGTCTAATAACATCACAAAAATTATGTGCTAATCGAGTAACTTTTAGTCAAAGGAAATATTATTTATTAATTATTATGCTTTATATTTTCTGAGATATAGGGAGTGTTGATCACTACGAGCACCTTCCATATTGTGGAATTACAGTGGGGAAATCTGACTAGCTGCTAAATTATGGCAAGTAATTTGACTTGCACAAAAGCTAAGTAATTAAAAGCACAGCTGACTCAACACCAAAAGCAGTAACATTTGTATTGTTAAATTGTCACTAAAATAGCATAAATTGGAACTTAGTCACTTAGGAACATGAGCTTTTGTCCACAAGCCAAACAAGGCTCAAAATCAAATAAAATAACTCTATAACATTTAGCAAGCCCTATTTTACTGATCCATGCCACATATTCTAACACTTTATAAATGGAATGGATAAGAAAGTTATTCAGTTCATGAAACTAGCTCGTTTAGTTACTACCAACAGAAAGTGGACATAACTAAAGGTATACACTTGATTATTCCATAGTAACATACTAGACCCAATAAAATTTTCGTGAACATGATATCCAATCCAGTTAGAACTTGCTGCGAAATATAACAAGAACTCAGTAAAAGTGAAATCAGAAGGCTTACATGACCGCACATCAATTATGTACGTGCCCGCATAAATTCCTCTAAGCGCTCCCATACTTCAAGAGCAGCTGTTCTGTCTTGATGCCTTTTATTTTTGCTTATCTGCACCACAACATAACCATGTAGATGTAAGCACTGCAGTGTTGGAACTGGCTGTACCCAAGAATATACCAATTTTATCCCAGACTTACAGAAATGATTTTCACATTCCATTGTTTCACCACCTTGGCTGCCTCCACACTATCATCTTCGAAGCGCACATAGAGACCAATAACTGTCAAAGTTTCAAGATGTTAGACTACACAAATAGTATCCTACATTGTCAGCGTGAATAAGAACAATCTAGTGATTCCCTTCTTTGCACTGAAGACAACATTCAATTACCAAGTTAATCATGTCTAGAAAAATGATGGTACCTATCAAGCAGTGATGTAGGTATATATAACAAGTAAACATACAGAAATTAACAGAATATGGTGATCTGAACTTACAGTTGTTAAATCATTTTTCCAGTACTAAATAGCTCAATCATTGAAATAGATAGACCCCTTCAGCAGCAGGGTCGATGGTAATACCTAGTAGCTGTGACTAAAATTTTGAGAGAAAAAAAAACATCTAGGCAGAAAGCACTCTACAGATAATGCTAACACAAGACCTACACAGGTTCAATGAACCTCGCCTTAGTCTCATTCCTTCCTCTGCCTCCCCCACTCTCCTCACCTGCTGTCACCGCCCATCAACACAAGCATGCCCATCGTCGTTTACATGACTGCATATGTCCATCGTCCACAATCCCCACCCACCACATGCATGGCCTCCGGCATCACCTGTGCTATCACCACCCATACGCACCATCGCCCCAATCTCCCGCCCTCTCCTAACAACACCGTTGATCGTCCCCAGCAGCCAACCCTTATATTCTATCCAACCTCTTCTGCCACTGCAGCAGGTGGCTCGCCCACTGCCTTACAGTACTGACCGCTGCCAGTTATCGCTAAACTGGCAACCTCCCCAACCTTCACTCCAGGCCCAGCAACAACAAATCCTTATTCCCCAACCCCCGCCTAAACTGGAAGCATCTACTAATTAAGAACTTAGGACGCTTTTTGGGTGCTTCTAATAACCAACGAACAGCAAGTGCTCTTGTTTAGATCATATTTCAATCGGAACTTTCCGCGTCATTCACCCCAATCCCTAACCCTAACTGGAGGGCCACCATCACCATCACCTCCATCACCTGGAGCATCCACAAATCCCTATTCCCCACCGAACCCCTAACCCATGTTCTAAATTCTAACCCTAACTGAAGTATCCCCATAGCCCAGAGCATTGCCATCGCCAGAACAAAGGTTTTGTCCCATATTACTTCCTGCATGCAATTCTTACTTGATTCCTTATCTTGTTTCCATCATTCACTTTTTCCATTCCATTTTGGCTAATCTAGCTTCCGATAGAGCTGTCTTTCCAGATCCAAGGGGCTTTTGTATCAAGCATAAAAACAAGGCCCCTCGTTTTAGATTTTACAAACATAAAAATTATATCTAGCATAAAGAAGCTCAACAGGGAAGGTCAACTAGTACATGCTGTTGTTTAATTTCTGACGTGGCAATAAACACTGCAGAAATCCAATTTCTTGCTCAAAGGCACTAATGACATTAACTCATTTGCGATAACAAAGGTTAGCGATCCAAAGGTGAGCTCCTAACAAAATGACAACAAAGCAACCATATCCTATAATACAGATAAAACATTCTACGGAGTACCTGTCAAATGAAGCTACAAACATAAACTTCAACCACAGTGAAGCTACACGACCATGTCAAAAACAGATTGCATATGCATGATCAATACCATGTACAACAGTAAAGTAGCAAGAGGCACACCTCTGTTGAAGATCTCTACATGGTCCTTGAAGGGCCAGTCCTTGAACTGCCACTCCTTGCCGAGCACAAACACGGCCACCACACGCCCCCAATCGTCTGACTTGAGCGAAGCCGGCTTGTCCCTAACCTCGAAGGAGACAGCACCCCCAGCTCTCTCCGTCCGAATCAGCTTCTTCTGCACCGTGACGCTCTCCGGCTTCCCCCCCCTTGGTCGCCCGCATCCTCTCCTCGCTAGGCACAAACACCCCATCCTCGAGAAACTCCTTGACGTTGTAGATCGTAATCAGCGTCTGCGACGCGCTGGGCACGAGGATGATGGGAACGACGCCGTCGCCCAGGGACCTGTCAAGCACCTTGGGCTTGGACAGGGCTGCAGCGGCGGATCCAGAGTCGGGGCGGGAAGAGGGCGCGGCGTCCTTGCCGCCGGCCTTGCGCTGCTCGTCCTGGCGGCGCACGGCGGCCTGGAAGACGGCGAGGAAGTCGCGACCGCGGGCGTCGAGGATGGCGTTGCGGTCCTTGAAGGGCCGCTCGAGCGCGCGGATTTGCTTCCCCGTGGTGGCCTCCTCGGCGGCCGCGGGGTCCTTGGGCGGCGGCGAGGGCGGGTGGTGGAGGTGGGGCTCCTGCGGCTGGAAGGCGGACGGGAGGAGCGGGTCGGCGGAGGGGAGGGAGTTGTGGCCGAAGCGGAGGAAGTCGAGGAAGGTCTTGCGGTCGGGGAGGGAGACGGGCGGGATGCGGCGGAGGCGCGCGGCCTGGATGAAGTCGGTGTGCTTGAGGTCGTGGTGCTGCGCGAGGAATACGGCGGCGGAGAGCGGGTAGGGGCGGCCTGACTGCTTGGAGGCGAAGGCGGTAGGGGTGGAAGCCGGGAAGGTGTAGTCGGAGCCGAAGTGGATCTCGTCGCCGGAGAAGATGATCTTGTCCAGCTCGTTGCGGGCGGCGTAGTCGCGGAGCACGGCGAGGGGATCCATCGCCGCCAGCGATGCTGTGTGCCTCTTGGGTTTGGGTTTTGCCGGTGTGCCCTGCTGGCTGTATGGATGTGCCCTGTGTGCCTCGGTTTAGCTCGGTAATAACTTGGTTGGGCTGGGCCGTATGTTAGATAAACCCATTTATTAGGCCACTTGTAGCCCAATGCGAACGTTCGGCAACCGAGAAAGGCAAATGATTTTTTTTTCTTTTTAGAATTACACACACAAGCGCTTTGGAACCCTGACAAAAATTGCCCTGCAGGTATCTCTGCGTGTGCTTGAAACATCTTTCTCGGATGTATGCTTAGTTCCCTGAGATTATTGCCTGACTCTAGCTCCCTGTAGAGACATACAGGGCTGCTGGAGTGTTGCGTTGCTACATTGTTGCATGTTTCGACTGCCAGAGGTAAAAGAGTCATTTTGTGTAACACCGTAAGACCATCAAACTACAGAAAGACCAAGAAACTAAACGAATTCGCTTTTGGGCCACACCATCAAACTAACAGAAAGGCTAAGAAACTGAACGAGATTTGCTTTTGGGTCAAAATAGGCAAGTTCAAAAGAAATTGGGCCAAAAAACTAAGCACAACTTTCTTTTTAAGGCCAATAAACTAATTTTCTTAAAGAAACTAGCATATTTAACTATATTGTTAGTTGCTCTACATATTATTACATTCTCTCCATATATGGGGTTTTGCTTTTGCCTAAACTCTTTCCGTTCCTTATTAACTGTCGTTATGGTATCAATACTAGTCAAAGAAAAATATTTAGCTATATTTGCATCTCTAATTAAAATTTATTATGAAACTAGATTCAATGATCTATATAATTGTCTTAATTATATACCATACATATTAATAGTTTTTGTATATATTTGGTTAAAGTTAAATACCTTCAGACTCCTTTGGAAAGCAAGAAGTAGTTAAAACAGAGTGGGAGAACTCTGCCATGATCTTGCGTACTTTTGAATTGTTCTAGAGGACAAGCAGACCATGATGAGATTTTAAAGCGAGCAATAGCCATTAAGTAACCATCAACCAACAACAAATTAACAAGCACAAAAGACGACGATGATGAAGACGACATGGCGACAACAAATTGCATGAGAATCTAGAAATCTAGAAAGTAAAATAGACTAACAAGATGATCATATCCACCACCACCATCAACCTAGACCCGACCTTGGCAGGCCTCGGCGCGGCGGTGCCGGGTCCTACGGGAAGGACACTACCGCAGATTGGGTAGATCCGCAGGATGCTGTGGATATCAAGTCCCACGACACCGAGGCTGTGCTCTTTCGCCACGCGACAGAGGCAAGGAAGTCCCTTCACCGCCTCGCCAAATAGACCTGCTGCGTTGATGCCAACCGTGGCCACCACCCCCTCGCAGCACCTGCCGTTGGGATGCTCCAGGTCGCCGTCGCAGTCCCAGGCGATGTTCCATGCAAGGAACTCCGGGTCGCATGGTTCCCCCACCTTGACCCCGGAGATGTACGCGCCGGAGAGGAGAAGACGAGGAGGAAGATGGTAATAAGGAGGTGGCGCTCGTGGCCGCATGAGCGCTGCATCTCCCTGGGCATGCGAGTTCTCAAGCTCTCAGTAGTGACGACAAGCTAGCAGTGTGTTGTATAGCTCGCAGGCCGCAGCTTGCATTTTGCATCGATCTGCTACGCTTCGGGCTTTATGGAGGCAGTGACCATCCTTATTCCCTGCTGTGCCTCTATGCAAACAGCGTGAATTCTTCAACACGACTCACATGTGAATGAGGAGTACTTCTCCTGACAAAAGTTGTGCTTTGACTGAGCACTATGCAGATTAGGCAATCAGAGTTAGGCCTTGTTTAGGGCCTGTTTGGATACTCAGTTTTTTTGGAGTTTTGGATTAATACCACGGTTTTTAAAAATACCTAGGTATGTGAGAGAAAGAAGGTGTTTGGGTGAATTTAATTCTCAGTTTTGCAAACTACGGTATTCTGAAAAACAAAGTATTTTTGGAGTCTCAGAAACAGAGCTCCGACCCTCTTTATTTTTTACAGAGGTCGACGCGCGCGTCCTCTCCGATGGCGCGCATCTTGTTTTCCCTGCGCGCCATTTTTTCCTTCCGTGTGCAGTCCGTGGGCAGTCGTTCCATGTCTTGGGACCCTCCATCTTCCGGAACCAAAAGGCCAGTTTGCTCACGCAAGACGCAGCTCACCCGTGCGGCTTCCATGGCAGGCGGAGAGAAGGATGGGAGAAAAGGACATGGTGAGTTTTTCCCTAGCCTGATTCGCTTCTTGTCCCCAATTGATTTTGATCCTTGAGTCTCAGAACGAGATGCGTTCACCAATCTATCATATAGATAGGATATAGCAGATTTGGGGGAAATTAAGATGAGGAGGAAGCAAGGAGAAATAGGAAGATAGAGCACGGAAGTAGTAGGTCAAGTTTTCAGTAGTTGAGTAATTGAGATCTGTTGTCTGCTACAGCCACCGGCGGCCAACGGAGTTGTAGTTCTGCTCAGATTTTGGCCCTAGAAATCGGCCTCTTTCTTTCTTTATTCTTGCAATGTTTTAATGTAGTTAAAATTTTATTTCACAGGTCGATTATGGTTCATGTTTGGTTTATCTTTTGATCAAATTAATCTGTCCAGCTTGGTCCAGTCTAGATTGTTTCAGTTCAATCCAAAGCTGGTTGCTAGTTAGGTTTTTGTTTATATATGAATTGTTCATCTATAACTGACATAGATGTGCTTGTATTACGTCAGGGGAAAAAGGAAAGCCAAGAGCACATTGGAGTGATGCACAAACTAAATTTCTTGTTGCCTTGATGAAAGAGTATCATCTCTCAGCAAGATACCGAGGCCAAAATGGATGGACCAAAGAAGGATGGAGTTGTATGGCTGCTCGGTTGAACAACAAATACCCTGTTTCTAATTTCACCGTGGCACAGCTCAAGGACAGGGAACAAAGACTCAAGAAAGATCACAATATTGTGAAATCAATTGTGAGCAAGAGTGGTTTTGGTTGGGACCCAGAAATAAAAGTACCAACAGCCATTGATGAAAAGTGGAAAGAATTATCTGAAGATCAACAGAAGTGGAGAAATAGACCATTCCCATATTATGATGATTTATATGACATTTATGATGGTACGTACATAATCCGAGAGACACTTGACTAATACTTTTTTTGGTGCTGAACTTATGGACCTTGGTTTTCATTGTACTTTATCAGGGAGGGTAGCAGAAGGAAAGCGTTGCAGAAGGACAACAGATTTGCAGCCAGAGAAGCAGTCGGCAAATTCATCCTCACAGGAGCATCTTATGAGTGAAGTTAGTACTGATTTTGGTTTTAGGTCACCTGATAGAACTAGACAAGATACAGGATCTGGTTTTAGTTTTGGATGGGAGGATGAGATGAACAATAGTGCTCCTGCTTCAGCATATGGTGACCCTAGTGACATTCCAGAAAACAGCCAAAATCCTAGTACAAATCTAGAGGAACAAATTCTAGAAAACTCTGCAGCAAGTTGTAGGACACAATGTGCTAGATCAACCGAGAAAGGTCCTGAAAAAACTAGACCAAAGAAGAACAAGAATGCTATGCTTGAGAGTTTGGTTGCCTTGAGGAAAGAAGAGCTTGAGAGCTATAAGGATCTTAAAACAAAGCAAATTAAGAGCTACAAGGAAGTAAAATTGGCCCAGATGGAAAGAAATGACCCCAACAATGATCCTTACTCGATGGCCAAGTGTGTTGCAAAGTTACAGGAGTTGGACGTTCTGCATGGACCAGAATTGATGAAGACAATCAACTATCTCAAGAAAGACAAAATGAATCGAGAGATATTCATGACACTGAATGGCAATCATAATATTGTGGAGTTCCTTAAGGAAGCTATTTCCTATATTGAATTTTAGGTAACATTTGTTCTTTATAGTAGTCAGGATTGTTATTAGAAAGACTGCTTAGCTTGTATGCTTCAAGTAGCTTTATCTTTTCTAATTCACTTGTGTTAGTAAGTACCATGATATCAGGATTTATTTACAGTTGTTGACTGCTTTTATTCATATCTTACCTGCCTTACAAAATCTATAAACAAATCAAATATTGAAAGGTACATTTATGTAGCTTTTATTGCAGCTAAGTGAGACAAAATCATGCATCAAAATCCATTAAAAAATCAAATATTGAAAGGTACATTTCTGTAGCTTTTATTGCAGGGAAGTGAGTACAAAATCATGCATCATTTCTTCTGTTACGCCGTAGATATGCAGTATAGTCTGCCCACATGTCATTAGCTATTTTATCCCTCTTTGCACTGCCCAACGCTCTCCTTTGATTTAGAGATTGCACATCACTTGTATATTCTGTATCTCCCTCAGGAACATCAACTTCCGTCTCTTCGACACACAAACCAGATTGTTCAATCCATTGTTCGCTTCCCTGATGGCTGCTTATAAAATTATGAAGTGCGCAACATGCTAAAACAATATCTGCCTGTGAGTCAATAGGGTGATGTGAAGCACACTTCAATATTTGAAAACGCATCTTCACAACTCCTATAATACGTTCAATGTGATTTCGGAGCTGTGCATGCCTCAGGTTGAATAATTCTTTAGGATTTTGTGGCCTTTGATTACTTCTGGCTTGCTCTTGTAGATGATATCTTACATTGCGATATGGTGCAATAAAATTTGGTGTATTAGCATATCCTGCATCGACTAAATAGAACTTTCCTTCAGGCACATAAAAATTATTCCGTAGTGCATCTTCCAACACTCTTGCATCTGAAGCTAAGCCTTCCCACCCCGCACTAACATTTACAAACTGATTGTCAAAATTACATGCAACCATGACATTTTGAGACAATGTCCCCTTACGATTTCGGTATGGATCTTGTAAATGTGGCGCAATGGAAATCGGTACATGTGTTCCATCTATTGCTCCAATACAGTCCTACAGACCATAACTCTAGTTAAATATCAAAATGAGAACATAAATAGATATAAGAAAAAAGAGTTCCGCAAGCAGTACCTTAAAGTATGGCATAAACTTTGGATTACTTGAAACTTTGATTGGAATATTGAGGGTTGGCAATTGTATAAGGCTTCCTGTTAACCCCACGATTGCACTTAGTACTGATCCAAAGTGTCTACTAATTATTTCGCCGCTATGTTGGAAGCGCCATTGTAGATCTCTGTTGCTTGCATTTTTTGATATAGCATACATGAATATAGCTACTTGTTCTTCAACAGCAACTCCTCTTGTATCTCGTAAAAGATTCCTCTCTCGAAGCAATTCCACCAATTTATGAAAGATTGCTTTCTCCATCCGAAATTCTCTTTTGCAGACTAACTTATGACCTCTTAAAACTTCAGATACATATTGCTCTCCTGTAAGAATAGAATCATGGATTCGTGTACGATCTGAAGAAGAATTGGTACCGAGATTGTAGCCAGAGATGATAGCAAATTCATCATCATCTCTTTGCTTTCGATTGAAGAAACTTCCCCACATTGTGAACTATTGGGCGGCTTCAGTTGTGTGGACTGTACTCACGGATGTCATCAACGCTGGATAACCTTTGCATATATATAGATATGATATCAGACATTTTCAACGAATCAAAAGGAAAATGTGTGGCATATAGTTGCAGTCAACCCAGATCCACGCAATAAGGATCAAGTTTTAGTAAACAATAGATTTATAAAGAGCCGTTGATTGCTTTCATGCTGCCTGATCGGTTGAAATTGCTGGCTAGAATACCACAATAGCCAAACACGTCAAGTGGCATGGTTTTTTAAAAAACTGAGAAAAACTCTGGTATCTTGATACTACGGTATTACATGGCTGTAGTATTTAAAACTGTGGTTTCTAAATACTATAGTTTCACAATACCCCAACATCCAAACAGGGCCTTAGTTTGGGATGGCAGTTAAACTCTTGTTTAGTTTCTCAAATCGGGGACGGCGGAATTCCTGTTCTGGCATTGTAGCGCACTGTAGATCTTTTGTATTTGGTAAAAAAGTTTAAACATTGACTAATTAGACTTCAAATGTTCGTCTTACAAAGTACAATCAAACTGTGTAATTAGTTTTTATTTTCATCTACATTTAGTACTCTATGCATGTGTCGGCATTTTTATGTGACGGAGAATCTTCTTTTTGCATAGTGAATCTGGACCCAAAATATAGGAATTAAACAAGGCCTTACCAAGTTAGTTGTACAGTTGTATGGCTTGCAGCTTTGCAGTTGTATGGCGTTTTGGAGGCACAGGCCGTTGTGATTTTTCGAGAAGTTATGATTTTTTTTAAAAATTTAGTTTTTAGACTTTTTTCACGTTGGAAACGACGACCAGAAAGTTGTATCTAGTCGCGCAAATGCATATGGCGCAAATACATGTGACCAGAAAGTTTTCAGACATTTAAGTCATCAAACTTGTCCACTTGTGTCATCCCGGTCCCTAAACTTGATTTTGAGTCTCATCTTGATCAAAATATATGATCTAAAACTCTCTATATAAAAATAATTCATAACTTTCTCATATGAACTCAAATCAACACAAACTTTATATCAAAATTGTAGCCTTTGTCGCGATCTACAACCTCTTAGTTGAAAATTTTTTGGATTAAAATTATTTAGGGTCCCAAAATATTGTATTTAGTTTACATATTTTGAAATTTTAAATTTTAAATTAGATTTTGGGACATGAAACGACTTCAAATAAAAAAACTTTTCAACTACAAAATTGTAGATCGCGTTGAGCGCTATAATTTTGATATAAGGTTTGTTTCGATTTGAGTTAGTATAAATAAGTTATGAATTATTTCCATAGTGAGTTTTTATATCGTTACGTCAAAACCAAGTTTAGTGACCAGGATGACATAACTGGATAAGTTTGAGCACTTAAACGATTGATCTCCAAGTTTAGGGACCAACATGACATAACCGAACAAGTTGAAGTATCTAGACAGTCGATTTACGAATTTAGGGACCGGGATGATACAGCCGAACAAGTTTAGAGACCGCTGATAGACTTTATTCTTTTTAAAATATTAATTAAAAGGATTAAAATTAAAAAAAATCCAGCGCACGTTGGTTTTTTAATTTTAATCTTTTTTTAATGAAAGCAAGATGCCAAGATTCACGCATGAATTTCAGTACAGTACAGTCGCGTCCGCCGTTGCAATTGCAAACACAGATTATCAACAATCCCGCCCGCTGTAACCACGCTGACGTGTACCGCAGCGGAACCCCGAGTTGCACGTCACACGATCGTTTCCAGGCGGCGGCGCCTGGTCTCTGAATGCTCAAGTCAACAGTATCTACATCACGGTCGTGTCTGGTCAAGCTTGCCGGCTCATCCAAGAGACCAAGACCGGCTACATATATACACAACAATACACTTGAGAAGAGACGCCGGAGAGTTTACGTTACGTGACAGCCCGCTAGCTCGAGCTCGAGGCGTTGAGGTGACGAAGCCATGGAGGTCGATCAGGGAGAAGGAGGAGCCCCTGTCCCGGCGGCGGCGGAGCTCGAGGTCTCCCTCCGCGAGTTCACGCTGTCGGACGCGGACGCGGACGCGGAGGCGTTCATGTCGTGGGCGTCCGACCCACGCGTGGTCCACTTCCAGCGTCGCGACGCCTACGAGCACGTGGACCAGGCCCGCCGCTACATCGCCGACCACGTCCTGCCGCACCCGTGGTACCGCGCCATCTGCACTAGCCCCGGCGCCGGCGGCGTGCCCAGCCTCCCCGAGGCCGTCGGGTCCATCTCCGTGAAGCCTGCCCCAGCCGAGGACGGGCGGCTGTTCAGGGCGTCCGTGGGGTACCGCCTCGCTTACCCGTACTGGGGCCGCGGCGTGGCGACGCGGGCGGTGCGGGCGGCGGCCGAGGCCGTGTTCGCGGCGTGGCCCTGGCTGCTGCGCCTCGAGGCCGTGGCCGACGTGGAGAACCCGGCGTCGCAGCGCGTGCTGGAGAAGGCCGGCTTCGTCCGGGAGGGCGTGCTCCGCAAGTACATCCTGCTCAAGGGCCGGCCCAGGGACATGGTCATGTTCAGCATCGTCGTCGATGATACGGACCAGCAGAACCAGCCCGATGGGCCGTAGACGATTGGCTGTGTCGCTGTGATGCTAGATCTTCTCGGCCTTTCGCTGTTGCGCAAAAAAAAAAAAACGTACAAATTACGATGTGTGTGAGTGAAAATTTTTGAATAAGAAAATGGGAATAGCCGTGTACCACCGTATGAATTGGAAAGTCAAAAGGAGAGCAAGATACAAGATCATTAATTCGGTAGTGCGTGCAACATTGTTAATTCTCGTACTATCATGTTCTTATCCAAATGACCGACCGATTGACCACGACACGTACGTTTGACGCGAATCGCGACACATCAAAGTCGTATACAGTTGCACCGATCGATGCGCGCGCACGCCTGCCTGCCCGGCGCTGGACTGCTGGGAGGAGCTCCTCCGCCAGAGGCGAGCAAGGACGATGGAGCCGGCCGGCGACGGCGACGTGCGCGGGCATCGACGGGAACGGGACGGAGGGCAGCACCAGCACGCGGCGCCGGTGGTGTCGCTGCGGGAGCTGGGCCTGGCGGACGTCGACGCCTTCATGGCGTGGGCGTCGGACGACCGCGTGATGCGGTACCTGAAGCGGCCGCTCTGCGCCACCCGGGAGCAGGCCGTGGCGCAGATCAGGGACACCGTGCTGGGCCACCCGTGGTTCCGCGCCGTCTGCGTCGCCAACGACGGCGACGGCGACGGCGACGGCCGACCCGTGCCCGTGGGGCAGGTGTCGGTGTGGCCGTACGCCGACGAGGGCGGCCGCAGGGCCAACATCGGCTACGCCCTCGCGCACGACCAGTGGGGCCGCGGCGTCGCCGCCGCCGCCATCAGGATGGTACTGTAATTACCAGCTTCAGCTTGGGCTGGGCGTTCTTGGTCAGCCATGGCGTCGTTCGTGATCGTGTGTCTCCATGATGCGCCCCGCGCGCTGCAGGTGGTGGCCAGGGTGTTCGACGACCTGCCGGGGCTGGAGCGGCTGGAGGCGGTGACGGACGTCGAGAACGTGCGGTCGCAGAGGGTGCTGGAGAAGGCCGGGTTCCACAGGGAAGGGGTGCTGCGCCGCTACATCGCCGGGCGTGGCGGCCGCGAGGCCAGAGACGCGGTGATCTATAGCTTCTTGTCGTCGGACCGTGCGTGACCCGGTGACTGGTGTCGCTGTGCTACATGCAGATGGTTGTGTGTGCTGTGATGCGGGCTCCAGAATTTGTGTATTGCAACTTGGTAGCTAGTGACGATTTTACACTGGAAGAAAGAAACAATCAATTTCCTCTGGTGAACGACAAGACATGGTGTTGAAGCTTAATTGTATGTGCCATTGTGCACAGTCCTGATTGTGTAGTCCATTGTCCCGTCAGTTTACATCTCTGAGTGCAATTGGTCACCACATGCAGTTCAATGACTTTCGACAACTCAATTTAACATCAAGGTTATAAAAACTCTGAGTTCGAATTCTAGCCAGTAGCACCTCTAGCTCAGCTCAGGTGGTACCACCGTACCAGGCCTCCAAAACCTCACCGGTGTGAGCCCGTCAAGGCGTCAAACCGAACAAGCACCACTTTCTGAATTTCTGGTGATCGAAGTACACAAGGTACTGTTAAAAACCACATGATTAGTTAATTGCAGGAGGCGTGTGAACGAGAGAAATGCTTGTGTTGTGTAATACGCATCCCCAGACTTTGTGTTTGCTAAGTAACCGGTCACTTGACACATACTTCCTCCATTCCAAACTGTAGTTCGTTTTGACTTTTTTTAGTACATGCATTTTATTACGTACCTAAATAAATAATATGTCTAGATATATAACAAATACATACACCGAAAAAGTCAAAGTGAACTACAATTTAGAACGGGGGGATCAGAGAAATAATAGAGGAATCGCGTAGCTCCAATGAATGATATGGACAGGGTATCAGAGTAGACTGGATGACCTTGTCAACATTTCTGAAACATTACTTTGAGAATGTTAGCATTTCTTAAGTAACGTTCAACATCATCAAGTACGAATATTTCAGACCTCTGAATAATGTTAGTCTGTCTGTCGTGCTACTTCATTAACAAATGAACTGAAATGATCAGGGATTATTTGACCCATTATAAAACAATAAAGTTCTCATATTCTCTTCCATGAATAATACCGAGAATCTTATCGATTGGTGCAGCGCGCATAGCTGTCCAGAAGAGTCTGATGGCCTGGCAATTTACATGGATCGATGGAACAATAATACTGACGCCTTGGTTTCAGAGGAGTGGCACACTAGCAATAGCAAGCACGAGCAGATCGATAAGTTAAAACTGCATCTTTCACTGAGCTAGACCGGCCATACTGATGACTGACGAGCCCAAAGATCACCCTGTCATTCTACCAATTTTTCCCAAACGGCCGGCCACAAGCGTCCGTCCATCCGAATGTCACCCAGAACAGAACAGAAGAGTTCCAGGGTCAAAAGCTGCAGCGTCCTTTGCCATGATTCACAACTGCTAAAGCGCGAGCGCTTGATTCATCACAATAATTCCAAACACTGTTGCCGACGCAATAATGCAGTAGAGTAGGAGTAGCAGCAGCAAGCAAACCAAAAGCAGGAGGAAAAGATAGGAAAGCGAGGAGAGAATCAGACCGTCCGCGGGGCAAAGCGTGGAGATGAACTCATAAACAACTCCACGACAAATCACAATCAGCTTAGCATCGGTCCACCCAGGGCTCCATCCCATTACAGAGAACAGTATGATGATTAGGGGGTTGTTGAGATGTTAGTATACTTGTGGGGAGGGCCCTTCAATGTTGTTACAAGTGATTGGCTGGGCTGCTGGTTGGCCGGCTGGGCCCCCATGGAGCTAGCCTAGCTGCTACACCAATCTCCCCACCCTACACCTTCTTTAGCACCCTGAATCACTCGAAGTCCCAATCACTCAGTGTTTTTTATATAATTCTGTGCATCATCCTTTTGGAAAATACTACTAGACAGATTCTGATGGATTACCAAGCACATAATGTGATGACGGACACATAGAAACAACAGGGCAAAGGAAGCTAAGTTTTTTTTCCTTTCAATTTACTTCAGAATCCACTCTGAATGAGTGAGTCACATGGACAAGCATTCGAAGCAGAACAGAACAGGAGCATCATAGCTCGGAACTAATAACTGGGAAAATTGCATGAACAAGGAGCCCAGGTCATCAATCTTCAACCTCTTACAAAAGTGGGCGCCAAAGGTCTTTAATCCGCAAAAGACTAAATCATTCCCTCCTCATCCTCCTCCTCCATGACCAAAAACAGCATGCAATCTCGCAAAGGTGACAGAACCAAAGGAAACAAAAGAAAGAAGAAAGAAATCTCGTCTCGGTTATTCAGGATCATCATGCCTTCTCTTCTCCTCCACTAACACCCTCCTTTCCCCTTCATCGCCTAACGCAAATTGTCCACTGCTTCGTCGAAAAGCATCTCCTGGTACCGGCACTCACTGCTGCAGAATGCTTTATCACCTCTGGAGAAAAGAGGGGAAAAAGGAACAATTATATCATAACAGAACAGTGATGACCTAACTGATTGGATTAAAAAACGCTTACAGCTTTTTGAGAGAAGCACTGCTCACGCTACGTCTTTGTGAACAGCACAGCCACGAATAAAACTACTGTGCACGAGGAATTAGAGAACCAGAAAGATGCCAAGCAAAAACGTTTTGGGAGCACATCTCAAAGCTAGCGTTTAGTGCTCCCATGGATCATAGTACGCAGCAAGCAAGGAAAAACGAGAACAAGACAAGGCGGAAATCCCTTTCGCCGTCTTATCCAAGCAAACTCGGTAGTATATCTTTTGGTATCAAGACGCTGTCAAATTCGCAACTACGACGTTGAAACTTTTGTTTTGGCGATGATGGCTGGTCCTGCTCATGGTCAGGAGTTAGGAGTAGGAGCACCAAGACCAAACACGGCTTGGGACGTGGACCTCATTTAGCAACATCAATGGGTGCAAATTAATTTAGTCCCCTGCAAATTGTCAATATACAAACCCCTGCCATAGGATAATGGACTCCTTTGCGTAGTTTTCGATGTGAAAGTGAAACGTAACAATCTGGAATTCTAAATCTTATAAGCAGCTACTCCAAGTAAACATACAAAGGGACCTCTTGATGCACGGTGGCACTGTATTTTAAATATGTGGCTTAAACAAGGAGCAAGTTTCCCTTCAAAAGCAACAGGGAATCGAGGCGTCACGATCTCAAATGAGCAAGCAACATGTTCCCGATGAGCAGTGTATAGTATTAAATTTAAAAGGGTATCAAGCTATCAGTGAAGATTGGTCACATTAAAGCTGATATAATCTTGATAAGATCCACTAAATATATATCGTATGATCCACAGTCCAATCAGAAAGTCATAAACGACTCCAACGTTAGAACTACTCACAAGGTCCCCAGGCAATGATGAAAGCCATCTTCGTGTCAAATAACAGTACATAATCAAAACTCTCCAGGGCATTGCTCTTAAGGGACAGTAAAGGAACTCAACATTGCTAGCCTAAAAAAAAATCTCCTAACCCCGCCTAAATCGCTCCCTCCCATAGGGCATTGAACCCATGACAATTCATATCTACATATAGGCGTGCTTATTACTCCCTCCGTTCCAAATTATAAGTCACTTTGACTTGTGACTTATAATTTGGAACAGAGGGAGTACCATCTAAGCAGGAGTTATGAAATTGGCGTTATTTTTACATTCGTGGGTCATTAAAGGGAAAATATTACACTGTGAGAAGAGAACACAGGGTGCTGTCAATTTTAGTATAGGAAGCTAAATTCTTCGGATGTGTTATTTTGCTGGGAGTCTTTTAAACTGGTAACACATATACTGCGGGTCTGAATGTGTTATTTGCTTGTTGTTGTGTGGTTCAGATCTAGCAGATCATGTTGTCAAAGCCAGTGTCCTAACTCCTATCATCATAAGATCAATATGTATTTTTCGTTCATGCTTCCTCTAGGACAGGCAATAGTCTGACAGCGATTTGTCCTTTCTCTCATATGAACATACCATTCCTATCTAAACTTTACGAGCAAGGAGCAGAGGAATCCAAATCGATTATTGAAAATACAGCAATTAGTTCAGTTGATCTACAGTGAACCAAAATGGAAATGCATTCAGAAAAACGTTACTGCGGAAACAGAAGGAAATCAGAGATGATTACTCACTGATAGATTAAGATGTCATTGCCATGTCCAAGTTGCTTGTTGCATGCATAGCAAGAGCTCAAGAAGCCACACGCCGCAGCTGCGCCGCCGGCCACGGCGACCGCGGCCTTGTCAACCTTGTCGGCTATCAAATCCCCGCAGCTCTCGACGATGCAGTCGTCGAAGATGTGCGTGGTCCTCGGATTCGGTCCGCGCGAGATGACGCAGGTGTAGTCCTCCGACATGGCCATTTCCCCGGGGGACACGACGGGCACGCCGGCGGCGAACACCCGGGCTGACGGCGAGCTCACGACCTTCGGTAGGAACCTCCTGGCCGGCGACAGCACGGCGAGCTGCGCGTCCCTGTTCTTGGCGCCGAACTCGATCGGGGAGGACACCAGCTCGACAGCCCTGCCGGATGGGACCTGGATTCTGAGCTGGGACCCGAACACCACCTTGCCCCCGGCGGCGACCTTGGCGTCCCCGTGGTCCCGGAGCACGTCGGCGAGGCCGACGCCGGCCGGCTCCGGAGCCGCGTCCGTGTGCGCCCGCCGGAGACTCCGCTCCGACAGGAACGGGGGCAGCGCGGAGCAGCAGAACTGTTTGGTCTCGAGAATGGAGGTGGGGCTCACCGCTGAGGAGGGGCCCTCTTGGGAGGACCCGTCCAGCAGGAGCCCGGCCTGGGGCAGCGCCATCGCCGCCACGAACGGCCTCGGGGAAGGGAACACAGGAGCGGCGGGGAGCTCAGCCATGAGGCCGGCGCCTGCTCCTGCTCCGCCTTGGTTGGCACTACCAGCACCAGCACCACCAACCGCTCTTCTCGATCTGCTGCGCAGCATGGCGAGCGCCTGCCTCTGCTTCGTCCGCGTGAGTGTGAGGAGCAGGCAGGCGACGCCATTAGCAATGATGAAAGGAAAAAGATGACAACTTCTGCGACCGCTTTTGTGCGTAGTCGCTTTAAAGAATGAACAGAGACGGACGGCGCAGAGGCCAAAAAGCTCACCAGAAGAGAAAGCGGCCTCCTTGGATGGATCAAACTCCGGCAGTAATGGCCGCTCCTACCACATTGCCCCGTCCTCGGATCCCATCAGAACCCAAAGATTTTTTTTATCTCTGTTCCTTCTGCTCTTTCTCCCCTCCCCAGTAACGGGCAGAAAACTCACGAAGAGCCCGCCGGGAACAGGCTCCGATCAGGGAATGGGAAGGTAAAGAATAGCAGACGGAAATCAATGGAACCAACTACCGGGCCGGGTCAGAAACCTCGCCGGAAACCGCCACCGGATCGAAAACCCCGGAACGGCGCCTCCTTCCTGCTCGATTGTGCGGTTCTTGTGTGCTGGGTGGAGTTTGGGTATTTATACATGTATACAAGCTGGGAGCCTGGGTTTGTTTTCTCTGCTAATCTCTCTTCTTCCCCAGGGGGAATGGGGGATAACTGTTCTTGAGCAGCAGCAGAGACCTCCTCCTTGCACTAATCTACTTCTCCTTCTCTCTCCCAGGGGAGGGGGGAAGGGGAGGCTGACAGGGGGCCTGCTATTTAAAACCTGCACGCGCACGCGCTCATCGCCAATCAGACTGGCAGCAAAGCAGCAGGTCGTCAGGATTTTTGGTATTTTTCTCGGTCGAGTTAAATCCACGCTGATTGGCTCGTTGGATGTGACGCTTGTTGATTATGCTAGGCCAATGGCTTAATCACAGCTTGTTAATTCCGTTATTTGTGCTAGTACAGTATTTCCTTCGTTCTAAATTATAGTTTATTTTAATTTTTTTATACATTTTGCTATATATCTAGATAAATAATAAATATATCTATATACATAGCAAAATACATGTATAAAAAATTAAAGTGAACTATAACCTGAAATGAAGGAAGTACTTAGTATCTTGTGTATGTACGGTAAGCCGTGTACGAATGCTTCTTGTGGTGAAAAACTATTCGTGAATTGTTACACCGGTCCAGTCATTTTCATTAAATAGATTGTCAAACGGACAATCTTAATGATATAGCAATCTATTTAAGAAGAAGAGAGAATAAAATGTGCTCTCAAGAAAAAAAAAAGACAAGAAATGAGTTTTATCAATGAGTTTTATCTAGATAAAACTCTCTTGACACGCTTACCAATTATATATAATTTATGAAATTAAATATTTATAAAACTCTATAAGAGCAAGGCTAATAGTTACAGCCTGCCGTTGAAACTCCTTGCACTCCTCTTCTCCTCAGGGGCATCTATGTCTTCTTCTGTCCCGCGTAGCGCTCCTCGGTGGGTCTTGATCTGTCCGGGGCGTCCTAGAGGCCCACCAAGTCCCCGGCGATCTTCTCCTTGACTTGTCACCGTAGTGAAGGTCCCTTGATGCCCGGGCTTCTTCAGAAGCCCACTAGGCCTTGACGACGGTGCCCCGGACTGGGCCATGGAGCTTCACCTCGTTGGCGCAAGTACCTACCCGCCAATAGAGGTGAAGGCGACCTCCACCCTATCCCATCCAACCGGTGAAGGTCGTTCTCACCCGAGGAGCCGTCGCCCCCCTTGTGTGAATCGCGGAGGTCGCCCTCCGTTTGGTGAAGGTCGATCCCCCTTGCGAGGCCCAGCTGTCTCTTTGCCCGACGGAGGTGGAGGTCGGGTTGGATCGCGGCAAGGCCAGTGGAAGTCGCGGCAGTGGGATCTCGCAGCGGCGGGGCTCCACGCGGTGGAACTCCGGCGGCTGCCCTAGGTGCCGTGGGGATCGACGACGGTGAAGTTCAGGGCGACCTTCTCCTCGCCACAGCGCCACGGTGAAGCTCGACCTCGGCCCCAGGACTTCGGCCGTCCCATGGAGGTCCATCCTCAACGCCAGCGCGGCTGCCGCCTCGCCGAGATCGAGTTTGACGACGGTGAAGGTCAGGGCGACCTTACCCTCATCACAGCGCCGCGGTAAAGCTCGCCCTCGGCCCCAGGACTTCGACCGTCCCATGGAAGTCGGCCCTCGACGCCAGTACAGCCGCCGCCTCACCGAGATCGGGATTGACAACGGTGAAGGTTGGGGTGACCTTCCCCTCTCTACGACGTTGTGGCAGAACCTCCTAAATCCTATGGCCCACACGCATGATTATTGTCTAAACAGACTCCAAATAACCATGAATGTGTTCCATAAAACTTAAAAGGTCTGTCAGGTAAATCCCAAATCATCCACGATTCTCCTGAGCAGGATCAATCATTACAAACAGACATTGCAGTATTACAACAATTTTATACAAATTATATACATCGGAGTAAAAGAGCGGAAGGATTACAATAACATAAATTTACAAACCATTTACAAACCATAAGTTGGATTATTACAAACCATATAGCAGTGGAATACAATATAACTTATTACATCAACCTTGATTATATGCTCTGCCCAAGAGCGAGATATCCTATTCGTCGTCACTTTCCTCGACGACTGTCATGCAGCAGGATGCGAAGCATTCCTGCCCATGAGGCTCACCTGCAACAAGGGTTCAACAAACCCTGAGTACAAAAGTACTCAACAAGACTGACCTGACAAAAAAGAGGGGTGAAGACTCAGGAAATGCAGGCTAGAGGGATAAGGTAAGGCTTGCAGGAGATAAAAAATTTTATAGAAAAGCTTGTAAGAAAGAAAAACGGTCTTACTCAAAATCAAAATTACCAACCAACTTTCTTCTTAAACCTTACTCATTATTCAAATTGTTACTACGATGATGAACACCGATCTAGTCTTCTTCTCCGAGAAGCAATGGCGATTCGAATCCATTTTCATATACCCAGCTGGGACCTAGGTCACTGATATACAGGAGACTCTAACTCCTAAGCATATCAGATGAACCGATATACCGGGATAACAACCGCAGCCATATATCACCACATGATACACGTGACCACTTTGACCCAGTGTACCGATATACATGGGAACTTAAACCCACAGTATAACACACTATGACATAGTGGGGACTCTGGCCCACTATAAGTCACTCCATGACATACGTGGGGACTCTGGCCCACTGTATGACACTTCATGCATGTGGATTTCTAGTTTCTCAATATCACCAGTTCACCATCGACACGGGACCTAGGCATCAACAGACGGAAACACTACAGAGGAACTCCGTTCCCAATACAAGTTAGCCGTCCGGACTCAATTTATTAACTAAAAGCATGATTCCAACAGATAAAACCAATCTCATCTTTTTTATTCTTTTACCTCTGAACACTTAATTAATTAAGCAGGGCTAAGCATTACTACGCATCTTTTAGAACAGGTAACAAGGAATTATGGAAGTAAGACAGGTAATGCAGTTGGTGGGTTTTCACTCAACTCCTATTACTTAATGCAACATATCATAACTGAAGCGATATAACTTTTATAAAATAGAATAGGGTTTGAATGCATCCGGGGCTTGCCTTGATGGTCGGGGTAGACGGTCTCGGGCTCTGGATCAATTCCAATCTCCTGAGTCTGCTCTTCCTTCGGATCTGGGGCGACAACGTTAAACTCTCCATTATCGAAAACTATACGATACAATGATATGCTTCAACATGATTGAATAGTAAACATGATGCTCGATGGATGCACAACCAGATTAAAGGCTTGAGTACAACTTTCCTTCACGGTAAAGTTGCAAGCCAACCAAAACATACTTACTAAGTTCATTAGGGTTAACTACATTACTTACGAAAGTTATTAAAAACATGAAATAACGTTAATTAAGCCCTAACGACATGATCTAGGTAAGCGCAAATAATTAATTAAAGTGCCAAAGGTCATTAGGGTTAATGACCCAAGGTCATCAATCAATCCCAAAGTCAAACAATTCCTATAATGATTAACTTAATTAAAGGGGTTTAATTAATTATTTAAAAGCATAAAATAAAGGTATAAAAATTAAAGTTGTCTAATTAAGATCAAAATCTTATTTTGAAAAGCTCTTGGTCTAATTAGATGGCAAAACAAATTTCATAATTAAAAGCCAATTATTTTATTTATTAAAAATCATTGAAGGTCCATTTTTCAATTAAAAGAGCTAATTTTAACTTAAAAATTACTCAAATTTGATATTTCATATTTTTCCTAGGTAGATGACATCATAAAGAACATATATAAAATTTTTAGAATTTTTGGAGCTATACATGAATTACTATAATTTTTTAAAGAAAATAGCATTTAAATCATTTTCTGAAAATAGAAAAAGAAAAGAGGAAACAGTGCTCCCGCGCTGACCAAGCCGGCCGACACCGTTGACCGGCGATTTCTCGCCGACGGCGAGGTCTCCGGCCACGGGGTTGGCACCTACACGATCACCTCGACACGACGAGCAGACTGAGCTAGCGGCGGCGGAGCGACGGCGACACCCACGCCGGCGGCCATGGCGGCATGGCGGAGCTCCGACGCGGCGGCAAAGCTCACCGGAGTGATTTTCGGCGACGGCGAGCGCACAGGTACAATCTATACATCTACGTGAGCGTAATGGACAACAAGATGAGGCTCAATTTGGCCCCCAGCCGCAACGGCTACGCGAGTGGTGGCGACGCACGTCAGCCGGACACTAGGACGCGGCAA
Source organism: Bothriochloa decipiens (assembly GCA_023333625.1). Lineage (NCBI taxonomy): Eukaryota > Viridiplantae > Streptophyta > Magnoliopsida > Poales > Poaceae > Bothriochloa > Bothriochloa decipiens. The sequence continues at coordinate 120,205 of JALGXP010000027.1, read as the reverse complement.
GGATAAAATTGAGGGCACCGACAGATGCAACAGCTCACCACGGTGACGATGCGCACGTTGGTTGGCTCGGAGGCGAGGTAAGTCGAGCTGTAGTCGGCGACGGTGATGGCGGCGGCAGCGCTTCGATGGCAAGAACGATGTCACCGTGGTTTCTGTGCACCATTGAACGAACCAAGGTGCGCATGAGAAGCAGGATAGCATGGAGAACATGATAGTGAGGTTAAAGAAGATAAATAACCAACCCTGGTGGCGGTCGACGGTGAAAAACCTCGTGGCGGCGCAGCTGCCGTTCGTGAGGAAGATGACGTCGTGCGGGCGGCCCGGGCGGGGAGAGCGAGCACGAGCTAGCTCAATCGAAGCGCAAGGACGTGGTGGAGCTTCTGGCAAGACAAAGCAGGTAGAGGTGGCTCGGCAGTGGTGAATTTTGCCGGCGGGGATGAGCTCGACGGCGGTGCGAGAAAGAAGAAAAGAGGAAGACGACGGTCGGCCACGCCTATTTATAGGACAGGGCGAAGCATGGACGAGCGACACGACGATGGCGAAGCTTCGCGCGTCCAGGAGCACGCTGGCGGCCGTGGCATGTGCGGCGGTGGACGGCGGCGCGGCTTGAGAAGCCGGCGATGGCGGCCGCCGATAGGTCTTGGTGCTGTTCAAGCAAATTATAGAAATGCCACTCATTTAAAATTATAAATTACTCCAAAATTTATATAAGAACTTGAAAATCTCCAAAAATATAATTTGCATAACTTTTCAAGAGCTACACGTTTCCTTTAACTGGCATCCTCAAATTCTATGTGGATTTTGAAATATGAATTCAAATTCAAAAGGGGAATAAAACCCTAGAAACAAACATTTGAAATTACTTTTGATTTTTCAATAAAATTTGAAAATCTTCAAAACTATGAAATGTTTAACTTTTCAAACCAAACCTTTTTAATATACAAATTTTTCCCAAATTATGCATAATTTTTGAATTATGGTTTTAAAATCAAAAGGGGATAAATGATGGAAAACTATATTTTCAAATTTATTTGAAATTCTTTGTGGAAACTTGAAAAACTTTATATACCAACTTTGTAGATCTTGTCAAGATATACAAACTATCTTTTTAGAGAATCCCCAAATTCCTTATAGATTTTGAATTATAGAAAAGGGGATAAAACTAGGTTTTGAAATAAAGGGTTTTTTAAACCGAATTCAAACTCGATTTGGTTTCTAATTTAATTGGTTGGTTATTAGTGATCACATACATCATCCAAGGACATTTTTAGGTCAATGACCCAATGACACCCTTGGTTGACCAAGTTAACTTTTGAAAAACATTTTATAGCTTTCTAATTTGAATTTAAATTTGAATTGCAAGACTTGGGAATAAGCTTTAAAATCCAAATTCAACTTCAAATATGGAAATCATTTTTAGGTTGGACTTAGATTTATACACTATGCTTGACACTAGTGTAAACACAGTTTACACCTCAAGTACATAGAATATAAATCAAGCATTTGAGATGACATTCGAAAGTAGGGTTTTATTATTTCATGTGACAACATATTCCAGAAACACAATCAACCTATAAAATGTAAACTTGTTTTAGTTAATGCACATCAAGGTTGACCTAATCATGAATGCTTTGCAGGGCATATGATGACATTGCAGGTTTTAGTTAATATAACACCAGAGGTGTTACAGACGCCGCGGTGAAGCTCGCCCTTAGCTCCGAGGCCTCGACCGTCCCGTGGAGGTTGGCTTCTGACGCCAGCGCGGTCGCCGACTCGCCAAGACCGAGATCGACGACAGTGAAGGTCGGGGCGGCCTTCTCCTCACCACGACGCCATGGTGAGGCTCAATCATCACATCATCTACGGCGGAGCTTGGCTGGCTCCTTGGCCACAGCAAGCTCCCCACGGTGGAGCTCGGCCAACTCCTTGTTTGCGACTGTAGATCGTGTCGCGATGGCACCCGTGAAGGTCCAGGCGCCCTCGGCTGCTTGGTGAGCTCAGCCACGTCGATACGACAGGTATCGCCTTGTTCCTGCAAGCAATCATCAACATCCACTCGAGCCGAGTTAATCTTTCACGAGTCGAGCTCAGCCATAGCTTCACAACTTTGGTGGTCGATCCCCAACACCACTGAGACTTGCCAGCAACTGGTTTGGGCATTAAAAACCTACCGTATATTTGAGGGTCCATGAGGGAAAAAATACTCTCAAACATGCTCCTACTCTTTTCATTAAGAATAGAGGGGCCATAAATCCCCTTCCTCCTCCCCCCCTTCCTAGGTTCTTTGATTCGTTGTTGCTTCTTATGTTGTCGATGTTTGATTTGCCACTGCTCCCTCCGTCATCAACCTCCATTGCCCATATCCGTCTCTTCATAGTGGCTTCTTTGTTCATCCTCTATTCCCAGCATCTACCCATATGCCTGCACCGGACTCCACCAACTCATCTGTACACCAACAAGGAGGGCGAGGACTCACGTCCCACGTGTCTGTGATAGCCTCCTCATGGTGACTTCTTTGGCCCCGACCTCCACCACTCGCACTCACATTCGTTCTCTCCACTACCACGCCCGCATCGACAGGGAGGAGTGCAGGGACTCGCATAGGAGCCAGTGTCACCAAGGCACCAAGGACGAGGGTTGAGCAGTAAAGGCAAGAGAACGAGAGGTGGTGCCGATGATAGAGAAAAGAGTGAGAGATATAAGAAAAAACAAACAAAATGTAATATGACTAACAAATGGCCGGATAAGGAGATAGAGATCTTGATTTAAGGGCTACTGTCGAAGTTAGCCTAGAAAAAACCTTCAAAAGTAGAGGGTCCCTCGAATAAGAAGTAAAGGCTCTCGTTTGAGGATCATTATTGGGATTATCTTAGTCATGAAAAGGTTAGATTGCAGAAATCTTGATTTGAAAATGTAGCGGTTGTTTACCAACCTATATTGTGAGTTGATGGGTTTCAATTTCCATTTAACCAAATCTACTAAGAGATAAGGTTTCTAGATTGGTTTAAAAAAGTATTAATAAAAATTTATATGCCTACATCTTAAAATAATTGTAGCAAAAGAATAAAAAAATTAAACATGGTCAAAGATATAGAAAAAATATTAAAAATTTATGGTATTTTGCCATTTCATATAGTAGAAAGCATAGTTTGACAAGTATTTATAGGATTAAAAGGAAAAAATATAGGAAGAAACTAAATTATTACATTTTATAGCATACAACCTTACATCTCATGCCCTAGCAACAATAGTTAGATGTCCTACTTGATCATAATGGCTAATGATAATCTGTAGAGGTGTAAGAGCAGAGTGATTAAAGACCTTTCTACACCGTTCTTTCTAGATATGCCAAATTGTGTTAATATTGATTTGTAATTGTTTTTCAAACCTCTTGTCCTTGCCTTGGACCATTCTTTGTGTAGGTGAGGTACCTAGAGAATCTTGATGGACCAAGCTAATAAAAGCTATTAGAGCACATACAACACATCTCCTTGAGTCGTGTGCGTCTCATAACACTTTCAAATAACTCTCTCACAAGCAGCGGTCATGACAAGGTCCTAGTCTCACAAAATGCTGGTTTCGGTCCATGCTCCGAAAACACGACGATGTGTTGTAGAGCGTGTCTTATCCAAGAAACTAATAAGCTGATCCTGTGTGGTCGTTGCCTATTCTCCGATCTCTCACATCTTCCCCATTATATTCTATAAGCATGCGATGGAAGAGCAGCAATAGCATGGCCGTCCAAGGGCATAACAACGATGGTGTGACCATCGAATGGTTTGGCAGTGGCATAACCAGCCTACCCAACCATAGCGGTTAAGTATTTAAGCAAGGAGTTGATGGCAAAATAGTAAAAGTGGTGGGTTCTAGGTGAAGAATGCAATAAAATATAAGGGAACATAAATTAAGTTTAGGTTCCGAATCCAAAGTGGTTTGATAATTTCTTCTATTTCATGAGTTTCTCACCCGATTTGCAAGTTATTTGGATAAAAATAAAATGTCATTTGTCTATTTTTCCAAAGTTAATCAAAGATGAAAGCCGCAAACAGTAAACACAATTTCTTGCTTCAATTCTTTTTTTAACAAAAAACCTTGCTTCTATTCATGTTTGACAATGGATACATAGAAGTATCAAACAATTTGAGACAATTAAACATCATGCATGCAACTCTCATTGTAGTTTAGTCTTCTTTGAATAAGGTAGAGAAACCTTACACACAACAAACTGTCCGTGGTTCCATGTACCCTTAACCAGTTGTCTTGTTAGCAGCTAATAATTTAGTAGCGTGGTCTCAAACAAAAGAATTAAACGCGGCTCCCAATAGACTCCATGTTAGTCAAGGCTACACATGCTAGAGAAAAAACAAGTCTTAGAGAAATTCTCTAAATAATAAGAATCATTCGGCCGTTACTTGTCATCAAAAGTTACACGGCAGATTTATGTCATCAAAAAGATTTATCTGAGAATCCATAAGTAGACTGCAAAAAAGTTAAACCTATTTGCCGTTTACAGATAAATTTGCTGCATCCTTTGCGTGTGTGCTCGCCGACGCGGTAGGATTTGCGCTGCAGACGCAAGTACCTTAAGCTCTCGCTATCGCTACATCACCGTGTACGCATGCATTTATTTACTACTCGTACAACAGAGGCCAGTCAGGTCGGTTCGTGCAGGTACGTACAGGCTATTTTTTGTGTCATCGCCGGCCGAGCACAGGACGACGCATCGACGACAGTTTGAGAAAGTTTGAAGTTTCAATGCGTTTCCTTTCATGTTTGCTCGTCGTTTACGCCCTTGATTTCACTATGCTACTGTATACTTGTCATCAATCATTAAAAAAACGGACTTTCGAAATCCCCAAAATTCGGTTTAGAAAACGCCGTTGAATTTATTTTTTTGGTGAAAATCATATCATTTCCCTATCAATTTTTTTTACCCCACTTAAGCCTCATCGGAATGTGGAGATGTTTATGAATCAAATATTTTCCATATACAAATAACTTAATTTCAGTGATTTTTTTTCTAGATGATTCTTATGAATTTCTTATGTTTCAAAGGGCCCTAAATAGAATCGTCCACCCTTCTGCTTGTGATGAGTAGGAGTATGTACCATTGAATCCTCATTTATAGTTGGCCGGATTTGATTCTTCTGTGACGATGTGACGAAGGCCACGCAGAAAAGGACCGCATGCACGATGCCCTCAGTATTAATGCCTGACTGCAAAGATAAATACTTCCTCCTCCGTACCGTACAAACAATCTCGTGTCTAACCAAAAATATGTAAAACATTAATATTCATAATAATCCCAAATAAGCATTAGTAGATTAATAACGTCATATATTTTTATAAGAAATGTATTTGGCTATATAATAATATTACTAATATTTTTTTTAAATCCAGTAAAATTTGAATTAATTGACTCATCATCAAAATGTAAGCGTACAAGTTTTGGAGATTGTTCTCTGTATAATGAGGTAGGCGTACTAGTACTCGTACAAGTTTTGGAATTGACAAGTGCACATAGTCGGGCGTGGTACGTGTACAAGATCGTCTCTTTAATTTTTTTATATTATTCATGCAAAAAAAAGAAAATGGTGTACAAGATCGTCTGAGCTCGCATTTATACGTGCACAGGCGGCGTAAAAGCGTTGGAGTCAGAGAGTGGCAGCACTGCCGCAGAAAGTCCTTTTTTTTCTACTGTTGCTCGCTGCTGATCCGCCCATGTCGGGTGGAAACGGACAGGCCCGACGCCGTCAGGGTGGGGCCCGTCCTCCCGGTCACTTTACTGGAGCGCGGGTACCGAGGCGGGGCAGTGGATAATTATGCCGTGCGTCGTCGGGGCAGGTCGAAACGCTGGCTCGCTGTCCCCTGGACCTGGACAGGGTTCTCAGAGCCCGACTACCAAACCCGGCGGATCATAGGTCGGTCACGGGCCTCCCGATCCAGCCCACGGCTCATGGAACCCGGCGTTGATTTCATTGATGCTGAAAATCTTTCACGGCCAGTTTTTTCACGACGACAGGAGTTTGTTCGGTAGGGTTCCTCTAAGGTTCTTGCTTGCTACAGAAAAATCTATAAGCTGGTGAGGCTGGATTTTCTGGTTTTATTTGCGACGAAAATACGATGCTATTATTGTATATTAACATGTAGGAATCTTGTATTGAGTTTTTTTAACTTTTGAATAAATGATCATGTTGAGGAACAACTTTAACGTACAAACATCATTTCTAAACTTTAGAGATAAACGTTTCATTATAAACATTCGAGATGCTAACATGTGCAGCGAAGACAGCGAAGGTACTTCGCTGCACGTATCTTTAGCTTCACTTAAGTATTTTCGCATATTTCAAGTTGACTCGCGAAGATGACTTCGTTGTACTTTGGACGCCCAGCGAAGATGACGTGGACACTTCGCTGTGGCTGTCAAACTTCGCACATATGATTTTACACGTTTCAGGTTATCAAGCGAAAGACGGCTTCACTGGGCTTTCGATGACCGGCGAAGCTGACGTGGCGACTCCGCATAAGAAGCCCGTGAGATTCTCAGTCGAACTAAGAAGTCACGATCAAGTCTGAAGTTGCCTTAAAGGGCTAGAAGAAAAAGGGTGAAGTGTGTCTCATCACTTCGCCAACTTGCTTTTTAGCTGAATGTATAGGAAGTTCCATGGCAAATCTTGTAAGATTCCTGGAACGACAAAGCCAGGGAGGGTCTATAAATACCCTCTGGAGTGTGAGTACTGGGACAAAATGAAATATAATTATAACCCACATGTTGTTTCCATCTTTCATGTGTATGTGATTTATCCATCCAACATCTGACGTCGTCCGTTTGTGTGATCGAAGAGATCCATGACCACCACACGGACGCAAAATGGCAAGACCTAGCAAAAAAGCAACTTCGGCTGGAGACAATTCAAACCAGGACAGAGACCCACTTTTGGAAGATGAGACAGAAACAGAAAACAGACGTATTCAAGAAGAAGAAGAAACTCAGAACGAAGAAAGAAGACTCAAAGAACTCGAAGATCAACTCATCGTCAAGAAAAAACAGCTAGAGGAAGCAAGAAAAAAGACAAGAGAAAACTCTTTAAAATAAAGAGTTGCAGAAGCAGAAGCTGAATTAAGAAAGCTCAATGATGAATTAGAAAACGAGAGCGAAGTCATGATTCAAGAACCAAACTCAGCAAGCAAAAACACCAACAACAAAGAAAACCAAAGTCAAATAGCAACAATTGACACAGAGTCGCCCTTGTCAATCGACATTCAGCTAGCGAAGTGGCCAGCAGGTTTCCAATTCAACATCATTCCAACTTACAATGGCATATTCGACCCAAGACAATTCTTTATGAGTTTTAAAGCAGCAGTTACATCAAGTGGAGAAAATGCAAACACCTTAGTGAAGTCACTCATCATGACAGCAAGAGGACTAGCGCAACAGTGGTACTTTTCGCTAAAACCAAGGTCAATCAAATCTTGGGATCAACTTCGCACAACCCTTCTCCTAGATTTTCAAGGCCTACAAAGAGTTGAGCTTACAAGATATGATCTTTTCAACATCAAGTAGCAACCAAAAGAACTGTTGAGCCAGTATTACAAAAGATTTGTGCAAGCAAAAGCTCAAATACTAAACATACCAGACGAAGTCATCATCATAGCAGCAATCAAAGGACTGCGAGCAGGCCAACTTTCCTCGCACTTCAAAAGCAAAAGACCAACCACAGTTAAAAAATTATACGAAGAAATAAGAAAGTACTGTGAATTCGACGAAGACTACAGAAAAGGAATAGAAGAAGAAAACGGAGAAAGAAACATGTCAAGAGCAAACAACAAGTTCCAACACTCGAGAGTGACAAACACAGAATGAAGACCATTTTAGAGAATAAACCATATCAACAACACAAGCGAAGTCAAAAGCCAAGGTCCAAGCTCGAGCAATCAAAGAAATTTCTAAAATAACAGAAATTTCAAGAAAAATTTCCAACAAAGACCAAATTATAACAACCAAAGCAGAAACTTTGAAAGGAAAATTTTGAGACCCGAAGAATTATACTGCATTATACATGGCAAAGGGGCTGGTCACACATCAAAGATGTGCCCAAAAGTAAAGAAAAGCATTGAAGAAGTGCAAGAAGAGAATAGAGCAACTTCGCAGCTGAAAATTATCAACCATCTAGCTCCCCAAAGAATAAGTTATGCGCCAATAACTTACTCTCAATATATGTTGCCACCACCTCCGCCAATCTATAATTGTCAACCGTTAGCAATGTGCCCGCAAAACCAATGGGGCTCAAATCAGCAGCAAAGTTTTTACCCTGAAAGTTCAGTGGCAAATAACAACCACCAAACTCAGTATAATAACAACACGCCCAAAGCGTCAATAAGCAATGGGAATGCGGTCATCCCAAGCAAAGGCAGAATTATGACAATATTCGAAGAAAACAGCATGGAGCTAGAAACAAGAAATGAAAGAAGAAATTATTTCAGAAGAGTAAACTCCATAGCAGTTGAAGGCCCATTCAAGAAAACAAGATGGTCCCACATGATGATCACATTTTCAGAACAAGATCTCAAACTCAAAGATTACCCTCATATGGACGCAATGGTCATAGAAGCAAATAACGAAGGTTGGTCAGTAACAAAAATTCTGATAGATGGTGGTAGCTCAGCAGATATCATATTCACAAGAACTTTAGATGCAATGCAAATCGACAGAAAAACTTTGGGAAGAGCCGAGCACCCATTAGTAGGCTTCGGCGGAAAGAAAATAAACTCTATCGGCAGAATTATCTTGCCAGTTGTATTCGGAACAGTGAATAATGCAAGAACAGAACAAATAGCATTCGATGTTGTCGAAATACACAGCCAGTACAACACAATCTTTGGAAGGGGAAGTTTAAATGCTTTTAAAGCCATAGTAAGCTACCCATACTTATGCATGAAGATGCCGACAGTCAATGGCATCATAGCTGTCTTCGATGATCAAACAGAGGCAAGAAACATAGAAAGAGATACAAGCCCAGCTTTCAAAAATATTCATGTGATACAAGAAGAAGAAGAAGATGACGAGTTTGAAACTGAAAACGCGAAGACACAAGGAAAAAAGGAGCCTTGCGAAGACACAAAGAAAGTATCAATCGACCCAATGGTGCGAGAAAGGCAAGTTATTGTCGGCACAAACTTATCAAAAGAAGAGGAAGAAAGAATAGTACAAGTCCTGTGAGGTAACAAGGATATCTTCGCCTGGTCTGCACAAGACTTAGGAGGAGTAAGCAGGGATATCATAGAACACAAGCTAAACATCAACCCAAACTATAGGCCAAAAAAGCAAAAACTCAGAAAGTTATCGGAAGACAAAACACAAGCTGCTAAAGCCGAAGTCCAAAGATTGTTAGATGCAAAAGTCATAAGAGAAGTTCAATTCACAACTTGGCTTGCAAACACAGTCATGCTATAGAAGAAAAATAAAAAGTGAAGAATGTGCATAGACTTCACAGATCTCAACAAGACATGTCCAAAAGAAAATTTCCCTCTACCAAGAATAGATACTCTAGTAGACCAAGCAGCAGGAAGTGAAATACTTAGTTTCCTAGACTGTTATTCAGGCTACCACCAAATTTGGATGAAAAAAAGAAGATGAAGAATACACAAGTTTTATTACATCATTTGGAACTTACTGTTTCCAAAGAATGACCGAGGGGCTTCCTAATGCAGGAACAACCTTCATCAGAATGACTTTCACAGTCCTCAAAGATCAAATACCAAAAAACTTGCTTGCATATGTGGATGACTTGGTAGTCAAAAGCAAAAAAAGAGAAGACCATGTTGAAGATTTACAAGAAACTTTCTCAAACCTCAGAAAAGCAAATTTAAAGTTGAACCCAGAAAAATGCACGTTTGGAGTTCAAACAGGCAAAATTTTAGGGTGCATCATATCCGCAAAAGGAATTGATCCGAATTTGGAGAAGGTGAAGGCAATACTAAACATACAAGTGCTAAGAAATATCAAGGACATCCAAAAGTTGACAGGAAGACTAGCTTCGCTGAACAGATTTATATCCAAATTAGCTGACTAAAGCCTCCTAATATTTCAAGCACTAAAAGGGAAAAAAGAAAAATTCAACTGGGATCAAGCACAACAAGAAGCTTTTAAAGAAATAAAGAAACATCTATCCAACCCCACAACCTTGGAAACACCTGATCCAACGGCAGATTTGCTACTATATGTATCAGCAAACAAAAGTACAGTCAGCGCAGTACTAATACAAGAAGAAGAAAAGGAGCACTCAACAAGACAAGTTCCAGTATACTTCGCATCTGAAGCTTTGTCTGGATCAAAAATATTCTATTCAGAAATCGAGAAAATTGCATACGCAGTACTTATGGCATCCAGAAAGTTGAGACACTACTTCCAAGCTGACAAAATAAGAGTGCCAACAAATCAACCCCTCATAGAAGTGCTACAAGGCTGTAAGTCTTCAGGGAGATTGGGAAAATGGGCTGCAGAGTTGTCTCAATACTTCATCAAATTTGAGAAAAGAACAGCAATCAAATCTCAAGTATTGGCTGACTTCGTAGTAGATTGGACACCCTCAAAATAGAATCAAGAAAGAATAGAACAACCAGAATGGATAATCTATTGTGACGACGCTTGGGGCTTCACCGGCGCAGGAGCAGCAGCAGTCATAACCTCACCTTCTGGAATCAAACTCAAATACACAGCAAGACTAGACTTTTAATGCACCAACAACATCGCAGAATATGAGGCAGTATTACTAGGACTTCATAAAGCAAGAGCAATGGGAATCCAAAAGCTAATAATCAAGACATATTCTCAAGTAGTGGCTGGGCATATAGAGAAAAATTACAAAGCAAGAGATCCAGAACTAGCAAAATATCTCCAGCTACTGAGGGACCAAGAAAAATACTTCGCAGAATGACAATACAGATGCAGACGAAATTATAAAAGCCACCGCCCAAAAGTTAGAGTTGCCACCAGAAGTATTCTTCCAAACTATCACCGAAGCCTCAACAAAAACGAAAGTCGAACAACCAAAAGAAGTACACATCATAGAAAGCGAAGATTGGAGGGTTCCAATTATGGCATTCCTCAAAGGATTCTACGAGCCAGAAAACGAAGTTGATGAAGTAAGAATGAAGCAGAAGACCAAAATCTACAAAATTATCAACGAAGAACTATACAAAAAAGGAGTTTGCCAACCACAACTAAAGTGCATCTCGAGAGAAGATGGAAAAAACCTGTTGAAGGAAATACACGATGGAATCTGTGGATGTCACGCCGGGGCTAGATCAATAGTTGGAAAAGCCTTTAGACAAGGGTTCTTTTGGCCAACTGCCCAAAGTGACAGCAAAGAAATCATTCAGACTTGTCACAATTGCCAAATGGCAGCAAGTAAAGTCAAAGCACTAGGAACAAACCTACAACCAATTGAACCAACTTGGCCACTCGCAAGATAGGGAATCGACATAGTCAAAAAGTTACCTCCAGCTCAAGGAAACTACCAATACACAATAGTTACGATTGAATATTTCACCAAGTGGATTGAAGTGAAGCCAATCACAAACATGTCTTCTCATACAATAAAAAAATTCCTATGGCAAAACATCATATGCAGATTCGGAGTCCCAAGACACATCACTGTAGACAATGGAACCCAGTTTGATAGCGAAGACTTCAGAGAATACTGCCATTCAATGGGAATCAAACTTTGCTTCATATCAGTAAAACACCCACGGTCTAACGGAACAGTCGAAAGAGAAAACAGGATAATTTGCACTAGAATTTCAAAGTGTCTAACAGACCTCAGAAAGGGAAAATGGGTCGACGAATTATCAAAAGTAATCTGGTCTCATAATACTTCAAAATCGAGGCCAACAGATTTCTCTCCATTCAAGTTACTTTACGGAGATGAAGCATTGACCCCCGAAGAGATAAAATACGAAGGTCCAAGAACAAATGTTCAAATGATCACAGAAGAAGACCAAGTAACAAGCAAGGATTTGATCGAAGAAGAAAGAAATGAGGCACTCAAGAATATCAAGAAGTACCAACTTAAAACACAGAAGTGGTATAACAAAAAAGTCAAGCCAAGAGGGTTAGCACCAGGAGATCTCGTCCTAAAAAGAAAAAGAGATGAAGACACAGTGGGAAAATTCCAACAAAAGTGGGAAGACCCTTTCATCGTCACAAGAACAAACAAAGAAGGTGCGTATCATCTGGCAAACCTTAAAGGTGAGGAACTCAGTCACACCTGGAACATAGAAGCACTCTGCAAGTATTATCCATAAATAAGACTGTAAGATTAGTCTACTTTTCAGCCGAAATATAGATTTTCCCTTTAAGTAAATTTACGTTCTTGCAACAATAACTGAGCTGCACTCTTTTTCCACTCAGGGGAAACCCTTCGCAGGGTCAGTGGTTTTTTAACGAGGTAGTCTCTTTGTAAATCTCATGAAATATAAAATGAGAAAGAAGTTTCCTCAGAAATATATCTCTACACTGCACAACCAAAAGTACAAATGCCGAAGAGTATATCCAACATATACTCTAACATCGGCACAAATTTTGTAAAACTAAGTTAGCATCAACATTTTATTAAATCTAAAAAATGCTAACTTATCCAATTCAAAATTCACTAAGGTAAAATGTTTTCAGCTTCTAAGGAAGCGCACGCGTCCACTTCGCTCGAAAAAGAAGGGACGGCGTTTCAAAATTTGCTAAGGCAAATTTTTTGACTTTATTTCACTAAGGTGAAATGTTTTCAACTTGTAAGGAAGCGACGCGTCCACTTCGCTTGAAAAAAAAGGGACGGCGTTTTAAAATTTGCTAAGGTAAATTTTTTGACTTTATTTCACTAAGATGAAATATTTTCAGCTTCTAAGGAAGCGTACGCGTCCACTTCGCTCGAAAAAGAAGGGACGGCATTTCAAAATTTGCTAAGGCAAATTTTTTGACTTTATTTCACTAAGGTGAAATGTTTTCAGCTTCTAAGGAAGCGTACACGTCCACTTCTCTCAAAAAATAAGGGACGGTGTTTCAAAATTTGCTAAGAAAATTTTTTTCACTGAGGTGAAATGTTTATAGCTTCTAAGGAAGAGTACGCGTCCACTTCGCTCGAAAAAGAAGGGACGGCATTTCAAAATTTGCTAAGGTAAATTTTTTGATTTTATTTCATTAAGGATAAATGTTTTCAGCTTCTAAGAAAGTGCACACGTCGAAAACGCTTTAAGTTCCCAAGCAAAGTGCACGCGTCCACATCGGACCAAAATGAAGGGACAACATATCAAAATTTACTAAGGTAAGTTCTCGATTACATGTTTCTATACAAAGTGCATACACAATTCAATTCAAAGTATTTATTCTGTACCCAGCCGTACAAGCGAAGAAAAACTCACAAACTCTGCAATATAAGATGCCTTGCAATACAACCTTTCCAATTACAAAAATATGTTTATCAAATTAGTCATCCCGAGAACTAACTACCTCGGCAGCATCACCAAGTATGTCGCTCACAACTTCGTCTATAATTTTGTTCGCTTCACAAACACTCACCGGCGAAGTACTTGACTCAGATGACTATAAGAAGAAGAGGTTAGAAAACAAGAGCAACCACAGAAGAAAAAACAAACCCCACACGTCAAACTTTTACCTGCGCAAAGCCCGTAAAGTTAAAAACTCAGCAATTAGGAGGCCGGACGCTATGACATTGTTGTTTACGTCTATAAAAGATTTGTAAGATAAAATCACCAAAAAAGTTCAAGTACAAATTGACGAAGAGCAAAACTTACGAGCAAGAAATTCATCGACATCACAGCCATCGCACTTCGCACGAAAACCATAAAACTCAGCAGGCTCGAAAACAAAGTCATCTTTACACATTAACAGTGGAACAATGTCTTCGACATCCTGTGCAGCCTCACCATGAGGAACTTGCGCAGGATGGACAAATAGTCAAACACTTACCAAGTGTATATCTTACAAAGACTATAACTTAGAGTCATTGTATCTCAAAATCCCTCATCTCACAAAATAAAAAAAACAGCTACAGCCTAAGGATGACCACCACTAACATCGATGGGTCCGGCACCGCTTCGACCTCCAGCATCAGCTTCCTTCTTCACGGCTTCGTCTGCCTCCCTCAGAGCAGCTTCCGCCTCCTTTGTAATTTGCTGATACAGAAAGAGAGAAAAGCTAGATACAAAGCACAAAAGAAAACAAAAGCAAGCAAGTGTAAAATTTATCCTCTGAAGTTTCTCTCTAGCTTTGTCAAAACAATGGACCCGACCACCTGACCTCCAGTATTGCTCGAGATATTTGTTGCACAACACTTGTGTCACCTTCGTCACGTTGGTCAGTTCGCTCATAGAAGGGAACTTATAATTGGCATCATAAAGTTGTGCAAACAATGGATCTTGGCTTTCTCTCATCAGATGAAACAAAGCACGAGCAGAGTAGAAAGCACCAATATCAATAGTGGTCTCCATGACCTAGGATAGATCCTCATATTGGCGGCAAAGCCAACTGAAAAAACTGTCCCGGTAACCAAGATCCCAACACTTGTCTCCAGGTCTGGCCCCAAACTTATCATAACATTCAAAGCAAAGCTCCCAAATGCGATTGCAATTGTCAAATAAAGACTTATCCTGATCCTTAATTCTTCTCTCAACACGCCCCACATCTTCCCTCAACTTCTCTTTTTCCTCCTCAATCCTCTTGATAACATCATCTCTTTCCTCAAGTTGAGCAAGAGCACTGATAAATTTGCCCTCCAATACATTATGAGCATCCACAGCGTCATCTCTCTCTTTCTCCTTTTCAGCAAGTTGTTTCTTCAGATTCTCAATTTCAGATTGGTAGTCACGTTCGCGAAGGGCAAAGTTTTTCTCCCTTTCTTCTAGCCCAGTTCGCAAACCCCTCATCAAAAGAGAACCCTTATACATCATTGATAGCCCAGCATCAGCAACCTCGAGCAAGGGTTTCTTGGATATCTCAAGCTCCACGTCAGGCATAGTGAAAGCCTCGTCTATGCACTTCGACAGTTGAACCTCAGAACTGCGAGGCATCATCCGAAGTTTATCGGCCCTGACACCTATAAACTTAAAACAGTTAAGACCTAAACTTTTCTCTAGACAAAATGCCAACCCATGCCTGAGAGCTTCAGAAACCTCCCCTTCGCCATCAACGGGGATAACGGGAGTGACAGGATCATGACCACCAAACTTTCTCAAATCGATTTGTTTTCGAGGAGAAGACGGCACGTGAGGAAAGATAGTTTCTACAAGAAAAAACAAAAAGTTAACAAAATGAAACAGTTCAAATCAAAAAGAAACATAAAATTCCAGTACTTACCAGTAGAAACACGTTCACCCAAATTGCATTCAATACTTTTTCCGCTCTCAACATGGATAGTAGAACTGGTTAAGCGCGCCAAGCGGTCATCATTGACAACGTCATCAAAAACTTCATCATCGCTATCTTCAAGATTGATAGAATAGGCTCTAGAGCCTCCAGCTTTCTTTGGCATATTCTAAACACCAACTTCACCGGCTTCAACTATAGCTGGGTTCTCAACCGAAATTGTTCTCCCAGCGTCAATATTCTCTTTAACCAGCTCAGCAAAAGAAGCCTCAGCATCAGGCCTCGGTGAAGCCGAACCACCAACCTCCTGGAAATCCCTAGCTTGATTCTCTTTCTCAGAAACCAAACTGGCTCCCGCACCAACTTCGCCGGAACCACCGGCAGAAGCACCACGAGCTTGCAAATTCTGTAAGTTTTTGTTAAGTGGAGTAAGTAACAATGGAGCCAAACCACTAGAAGAGAAAGTCATACAAATTTTGCTCACCTCATCCTCAGCATCTCGAGAAATAGGAAAATCAACATCACCACCATCACCATCACCTTTGACAACCTCAGCAACACCTTCACCACCAGCACCGACATCAGAAACCAAGTTCCCCTACATATCCAAACTCCGTTCAAGCACAACATCAATTTCTTTAGTATCCAACAAAACAGAAGGACTTTAATTTTTCTTCAACTTCTTAGCAACAACTTTGCTAGAAACGCCAGACTTGCATTTCTTCTGAATAGCAGTCTCCTTTTTACCTTGCTTCTTTTCATGGGCATAGGCAGGAGGAGGCCTATCACCATATTCAACATTAGCAACTTTAAAAACTCTATTCAAGCGCTTATAATCGCTCCCAAGAACCTTATCAATATTATTCTTCTTGCTCAGCACATATTTGCCAAGCAAATCCTCAGCCCAGCTTTCCATAGAATTCACAAATTCTTTATCAGAAGAAAATATCCTCAGGTGATGAAAATCGTTATCCGGGAACTTATAGTTTATACCCCGAACCTTCTTAAGATGAAAACGTTGAAAAGACCATCCTTTTTTCAATGGCCAAATTTTGGCAGCAGCATACTCCTCAACCAAATCCCTAGCACATTGCAGCGAAGCTATACACTTGTACGCCTTCACAGCAGTCTTCGAAATCATGGAAGAAGGAACAGTCGGAGATAGTTTGAAATTCTCAATCTCCATTCTAGCAGCCATTGAATACTTCTTCACCATCTTCTTCGTAATAGGGTCCCGCTCCTTAACCATGGGCACTTTATGATAAAACCAAAATCTAGACCAATCTCCAGTACCCCACTTGTTCCTAGTTGCCGGAGAAACTTGAGCGGCATTGCGAGCCGTCTTGAAACTTGAACAAGCAAAATACTTAGTAATCACCCGCCCTTCAAGCATAAATTCTTTGAATTGAGTATGCATATCAAAAAGTTCGCAAAAAGCCGCAATATCTGCATTAGCCTCCTGAGATTTAACGGCCCAGACAAACTGAGCCAGCCTAACCACACCATTTGGAGTCAGATGGTGCATTTGAATGTTGAAAGCCTTCAACACATCTTCAACGAAGTCCTGGCAGGGAAAGCGAAGTCCAACAGTAAACAAATCCCGGTACACAATACATTCGTCAGGATGAGGCTTCGGGTTGGTCTCCATAGGATCAGGAAATCCTCACTTGATCACGTTCAACAATTCTCAATCGAACCATCTCATCAAGGTGACTCTTTTCAAATAAAGTTTTACCAAAAGTTAAGGTAAAACCTTCATCATCTTTCACTAAGTCCTCAACTGACGCATCAACGCCGTCAAGGCCCTCATCGTCAGAATCCATTTGAACCCTATCTTCTTCGGTCTTTGAACTCTCTTGAGACGGAAGTTGATCCTGTAAATCTTACGAAGACATCTACAAAAACCGAAAATTAGAAACACTATTCAATAAAATTGCAAAAATAAAAAGTCAAAAGAACAAACCTTGGTGAAGATGTGACTCAAACTTCGAACAAAGATTTGAGATCAGGCGAGCACAACGGCAAGAAGTTAGAAAAAACTATCTCAAACTTTAGAACTCAAGAAAAATTTTGACAGAGTTTCCCTTCTTCTGAAAACGATAGCCGCTGGGGAGGGAGGGCCTCGCTATTTATAGGCAGTGCCTGGTCAACCGGTCAAAGCTAGCCGTTAGATTCAAAATTCAAATAGGCCAACTCCAAAGTTTGGACGGCGTTTGTTAGGCAAAGTTTCATATAAACTTCACAGGATTCAGACCTTTGGAGTAGGCCTTCGCCCGCGAGGGGCTACTGTTGGGGAACAACTTTGACATATAAACATCCTTTCCAAACTTTGGAGACAAATGTTTTATTATAAACATTCGAGATGCTAACATGTGCAGCGAAGATAGCGAAAGTACTTCGCTGCACGTATCTTCAGCTTCGCTTAAGTATTTTCGCATGTTTCAAGTTGACTGGTAAAGATGACTTCGTTATACTTTGGACGCCCAGCGAAGATGACGTGGACACTTCGCTGTGGCTGTCAAACTTCGCACATATGATTTTACACGTTTTAGGTTATCAAGCGAAAGACGGCTTCGTTGGGCTTTTGATGACCGGCGAAGCTGACGTGGCGACTCCGCATAAGAAGCCCGTGAGATTCTCAGTTGAACTAAGAAGTCACGATCAAGTCTGAAGTTGCCTTAAAGGGCTAGAAGAAAAAGGGTGAAGTGTGTCTCATCACTTCGCCAACTTGCTTTTTAGCTGAATGTATAGGAAGCTCCATGGCAAATCTTGTAAGATTCCTGGAACGACGAAGCCAGGGAGGGTCTATAAATACCCCGTGGAGTGTGAGTATTGGGACAGAATGAAATATAATTACAACCCACATGTTGTTTTCATATTTCATGTGTATGTGATTTATCCACCCAACAGATCATTTATTCAGTATTGAGAACTACAACTTTAATATAAGATATGTCTCCCATGTCATTTGAATTTTTTATGGGTGATTGACTACTAGTACCCTAGAAATCACTCATTTAAACTTTCATAGATGGTTACCCTGAATCGACTGTCTCTAAAAATGAATATAGGGAGCAGTTCGTAAGTTAAAGTGCTCCCAGATTTTCTTAGAAATGGTATGTTAAATAAATCATCATTGAAAAAAAAAACAAGAATAGCCTATCAAAACTTATTTGTGTAGCAGCGCTAGGTATATAAACGGTTAACCTTTTGTTTGCGAAAGTAAGGATAAATGGATATTTTGGGAAAACGTATCAATCAAGTTATTCAGAAAACGGTTACATCTACTATTTTTGCTCATGTAGTCATGTCTTACCATACGTGGCGGTAGTCTCATCATTTTTCATTCCGTTTTCTATATTTATCTTTGGCTGTTTCTATATTGTGGAAAAAATACGGGAAACGGGGATGAGGTGTTTTTCATCTATTTGTGAAATCCTATTTTTGGGTGGGATGATAGACCCATATTCATTCTGCATTTATGAAACATTAAAATTCAAAAAAATATTTAAGAGTTGTTAAGTAGTAGTCCCTCTGTTTCACAAATAAGTTTATTTTGAACATGATTTAGGATACCACAAAGTGATAATATTGGTTCAAGAAATTAGAAAGTCCACCTGAGAGGCCGAAAGAAGCATGTGGGAACTTTAACAATAATGCTTTAACATAAAGAATAGGCATATGATAATCTTACATTAAGTTTTTTCGCGTCTATATATTTTTTAAGCATAGCTTGCTTCTTTCTGTTCCCATTTTTCTTTGATAAATATAGAAACAAAAAATAGTTAAGCGTTTTCATTTATGTGTTTCCCATTCTAGCACCAGGCATAGCTGTAGCATCTTAATTATTTCAATCTTAGGTAGAAGTAGGCCTGTTTGGTTGAAGACCTCCCAACAACTCCTAACCCTAGGTCTGTCTTCATAAAAAAAAAAAACTCCTAACCCTAGGTCTCCAAAATAGAATGCGAGATTTATGACTTGGTCAAGCAGCGTTGTCTGAGCTCAGACCAAACATGCTCTAAATGCCGGCTGAAAAGATTTATTTGGAAAAGGTTTATTTCCAAAAAAAAATGCAACTATGGGTTGAATGCCACGTAATGTTGTTCACATTCCACCAAGTTTCTAGCAAATAATATTCATATTTATGGCTCTAAATTAATTTATAAAAATATATTTCATAATTAATCTAGTGATATTTATTTAGTATCATAAATATTAATATTTTTCATCTATAATTGGTCAAACTTAAGATAATAAAACGTAATAATACGCTAGAATAGGATACTTTCTGAGGAGGAGGGAGATTTTTTTTTAAGAATGGGAGTATTTTTTTCTTGCTTTTCCCTAATAGTGGCCAGAGCTATCAATCTAGAGATTTGACTGCGTCAATATAGTAATGCAACAGAATATTTCTGTTGGTGACCAGTATTTTAACAAGCTTTCTGTGCAGCAATTATTGCCTCCCAGAGTATGAAACTGACAAGGCAGTGAACCAAATCCCAATGCTATAGATACTCGAAAAAATAATTAGCCTAAGCATATTCTCAAATGTACTGTCCTTACTCCTTAGTTTTTTTAGAAAAGGAACATCATCATGTACACCTGACCTTCAAATATATACTCAGATAGTATGCTATTATGCACTTATTCAGTCTATTAACTTATTTTTTATTCTGCAGTTAAGCTAAGGTGTCGACAAAATACTGAAAACCACTTTGTCGGCAGAGGTTGAATAATTGCACGGTCAGTGTAGCCTACACGTACCAGCACACACTATAGTGTTGCTACTATAATAATAATAATCTATCCCTACTACTAAATCCTGAAAATTTCAGTCGGCTTTTTTTTTCACTCTTTTCCCTCCCTTAAAAACCAAAAACCATCGTGTGCTGCATACCGTGAACAAATAGGAAAACCAGGAGGAAAGTATGCATGTGGCAACCGAATAAGAAAAGAAAAAAAAAAGTCTGCATGCCGTGTCCGATTAAGAAAAGAAAAACAAATATTGACATTAGTCTAGGATAAAAATAGCCGACCAGCGTTTAACGCCACGTGCTCCCGTCGTGTGCTAATTACCGTCAGCCTACGCCTATCATTAAACCTAGCAACTATGCCCTGAAAAAAACTATTGAACAATCATGCAAAATGATAATATGAATGATATATATCTAATTATATTTTAAATGTGACATCCATGATATAAGTTAACGCAGAGAATAAATAATAATGCTTTATTAAAATACATTGGCTGCCAGAGTGCGAGCCACTGTGGCCGCGGGGATGCCGACGTGCGGTCGCTTGGGTATGGTCGCTGTTGTGCCAGGGACATGACGCTGGAAGGGCAGGAGCCGATGTGGCCACGGGGATGCTGTTGCCGCTGGGACGTGCGATCGCTTGGGCATGGTCGCCGTTGTGCCAGGAACATGAGGCTGGAAGGGCAGGGGCGCGAAAGCCAGCACGGGGAGGCAGTGGTGGCCTGTGTGGAGGCGCGAAAGCCAGCGCGGGGAGGCAGTGGTGGCCTGTGTGGACTGTGGGCGTGTGGCGAGGAACGGAAGAATTTGCGGTGGGTGGAGAAGTCGTCTGCGACTCAGGTGAGAGGTTTCGTGCGGTGGGAATATAGGGTAAGGGAGAGAGAATAGAAAGAAAAGAAAAATAAGAAAATGGGAAAGGAAAAAGAGATAAAAGCAAGGAAATAGGAAAAAAGAAAAATCATAGATATTTCACTCTTCAATAGCAGGCAAAGCTATTTTATGACACAATTTTTTTTCAAACATGTTCGGCTCCATAACATAATCTGCTTTACCATATAAGCCAGGGCTAGAGCTATTTTTATTGCTGCTAAAGCTCTACCAAACAGGCACTAATAAATGAAATAAATATGTAGCAGTAGTTCAGTGCTTCTACTCCGCTATACCAAGTATAGATCTCAGTCTCCCCGCATCACCACTCCATACTGCATTGGTGGAGAGGTTCGGCGTCGCAACTGCACATGGATATGTTCGATGCTAAGAAATCGAATAATATCATCGACGTCGTGTAAAAGTAGCAAATGCTGAGAAGTGGGCGTGGCCAATGGTTAACGGCAAGGCGGCATCAGTTTAGTGGGGAACAGGATAAAGAAGTGGTAGGTCAACATTATTTATTTTCTTTTTGAGGGGAAATAAGCCTTTCCATTACTCATATATGGTTGAATTATTATCAATTACAAATTGAATGTGTTCTGAAATGGAGACCAACATTGGTTCCTTGACCAAGTCACAAACACTACCAAGACGCTACTAAAACTATTGTTTAGGAGACTGTTTCTTATATCCACTGTGTCCAAATGAAATAACCTTTAGAATTAATATTAAATCAAACTATTATCCATTTGAGTTGCTGTCTATAAGACTATAGTTACTATTGTTTTTTTTTTTCCTTTCGTTGCAACGCACAGGCATCTTGCTAGTAATAATAATTCATCACTAATTTTTCCACAAAGGAGAACGAGAGAAATTGAACATTCAAAATGCCACTTGGAAACGTTCACATGCGTTGTATTGCAGAAAAAGAAACAAGAGATGCCAATTCATGCACCGGAAAGCGGAAATAATCTGGAGTTGTGTTCTGCTTCTAGCCCCTTTTATAGCTACTGCCGTGGTTTTGTTGTCATATTGCCACTTTCTCTCCGATCGATCTGTTGCATGCATGCTACCAATAAGGACACACAACCAGCTGCAAGAGAATATACGCTTGCATATGATCGTTTTGGGCACATATATATAATATAATCTGTGCCTTTGGTAGTTGATTCAACCTCGTAATGACAGAGCAACCTGACTAATTTTGTTATATATTCTCTCCGTTTTAAATTATAGTTTACTTTAATTTTTTTTAGTTTATGTATTTTACTATGTATCTAGATAAATAATATGTCTAGATACATAGCAAAATACGTGAACCAAAAAAGTCACGGAGGGAGTATTTAAGTTGTGACATCCAAAGTCTTGAGGTTTGGAAAGTTGGAGCTGTGATAGATGACCCTTGTATGTGCAATATTCTTCCACACCACCATTTGTAACTTTGTAATAAGCTAGAGAGACTGTACGTGTGACCCAACAGATCGAAAGAAACTTTTGCAGGAATCGGAGAGGAGATCGTGCATGACACACTGCTTGCTAGCTTGCTGGTCTCGTCTCTGGTGATTTGGCCTTAACAAGAAAAGGAGAGATTTTCTCTAGTGGTGGGAGCAAAAGGGGTAGGGCACCATACAGTGACTACCACCTAGTGGTGTCTTATCTAGTGTGTTGTTGCTTGGTGCTTTATTTAGCGTAGGCCCAGCCAGGCCCAAGATGACAAAAGCTAGAGGGTCAAGTGGATTAGAATCAATGGCTACTGATTATGATGCCTAATGCTAACAAAAAGCCTTGAACCAGAAAAGGAGGAAATAAGAGGATCTAGATTCTAGAAGTAGCTGGGGGCAACCTAGTTCTCATAGTGCTCTAGCTGCCCGGAGCCTACTCCATTTGATTTTAGGTAATTTTGACTCAATTTGAAAGTGATATTGTACACTGTGCATGGTGAAAAGAGTTCCCTTGAATCAGCCATGCATGGAGCAATCATGCAGATCTATCCATGCTTGCTTGCATCCATGCACACAAATGGTTATGATGTTCTGCCTGTGTTAAATATGACTGCACAAATGCATGCCATGTGTCTCATGAGTGATGGCAGTAATTGTTGATATACAGAATGCAAGCTTTATCTCAAGCTTCATCAGTTATAGTATAGTACTTTATTTATTTATCAGATAAGTCAATGATGGACGATGTGGACATTGTGTCACCACCATGACCCATGGACCATCTGAGAGTCCCAGTGAAGCACGCCCATGATGATGTTGTTTGGGCAGAGTAATTAATTAATTCTGAGGTAGTGGATATCAATGTACGAAGCGTCGTAATCATAGAACAGCGTTTATATTGACACAGCACTGTCCTAGCAATTAACCCAACTGATCGATGAGATGGTAGAGGCCACAAATGATGAATCGGATGTTACTCCTGAAATTATTTTTTAAATGATATACATACGTGAGATTGACATGATAGGCTGACACTGACGCAGAAAATAAATCATTGGCTTGCTTTATTTATTGAGATTCTACTTAACCCAGAGGTTAAAAAAAGGAAGGAAAAAGAAACCAGATCACATCGTTGCACACGTTTTCTTCCCATGACCCCAGATTTTACCCCTAAATTTTATTATGCAAAAAGAAAATTTCTCATCACATTAAAATACCGGCACATGTATAAAATATTAAATATAGATAAAATAAAAAAATAATTATACAGTTTTATTGTACTTTACGAGACGAATATTTTAAGCCTAATTAATCAATGTTTAGATAATTATTATTAAATAAAAATAAAATTACTATAATATTTAATAAAATTTACTATGTAAAATTGGTTAACTATGGATACGTAAACAAGGCCCTAGTTTCTTCCGTGTCTGTAGCCGCTGCCTGAAGGAAAAGCATCGGTACTGCTGGACTGCGCAGGCTGCCTGCAGCAGTGGAGCCACTGAGTCAATATATATTCCGTACTACTGTATGTGTAGTGTCTGTGTCTCTGTCTCCGCGTATGCACGTGCATGCATGCGATGCCTGTCGTCAGTGCAGTGCCAGGAGGACGCCGTGCCCCAACCCCAACCAACCGAGCGTAACGGGCGCAATGCAGATGCAGCTTTCGCTGGTCACCTTCACCTCACGAGCGCCTGGATGGACGCAGAAAAAAAAAAAAAAGAGTTTGCGAACACAAACGTATCCCACTCAGGCATCCACGAAGAATACCTCTTTCTCAACTTTTGCCCAAAATATTACACGAAATGATCAGTTTGCTTACTGATAAACACCATTACTCATGTATTCATGTCTGAGAAGAATATCTGCATCTATGACTATCATATGACTTCACCCAAGCATGGCTCATTGCCGTTGCTGAATGTTCATCATACTAGATCAACAATTACTTTTGCACTGGAGGAGGGAATCATCACGAACATTTAGGCCCTACAAAACTTGAATGGAACTGCTATGGATGAAAGTTGCCGGCCGGCCGGCATCACTGTTCACCACAATCTTAATTTAATATGAACTGAACTGTCATTAGCTCTCCCTCCTTTTTTTTTACCACTGTAAACAAACAGACAGATGAATGGGCATCATGAGGCTGACAGGTGCTCTTCGGTCGAAGAGGACAAGGATTGATCACTTTTACATGACCTCACTCCAACTGCTACGCTTTTATTGGGATTTGTGGATCACGCGGCGCCGTTTCCAGGATCCACAGCACTCGCATGCATGTCGCTTCCTCCATCGTATCTGCCAACCATGTCTGCTGTACTGAATGTCCATAGAGGCAGGCGGCAGCACTGAGCTCAGCTCATCTCATCATGGAATCTCAAGCAGTAGCAGTAAAGGTTCTCGTGATTTTTTTTTTTTATTAGACCTGGAACGGAAGGGCATGCCTTGGCAGCCATTTTCTTTCTGGAATCGCTGATGGAAAGGTTCTGGACTAACTTGTTTACCTGCAGAGCTCGTATCCACTTCCCTCTGTCCGTTTCTGCACTTGAAGGAAAGGAAACTTTGGGAAATTGATTTGAAGTGAACCGATTCTGCTGAATATGATGATATTTTTCTTCTCAACTATACAAGCTCATGAAACCTACAGCTTCAAGAAGCGAAATCTTAACTCATTTTGATACCATGGTGAGTCAGAGCACATAAATCATCTAGCTCAACTTTTGTAATGGGTCGGTGCCACAAGTCAGTTTTTGTTTGTGCTGCCTCTGCTGGGCTTCAATTTATTCAGAGATTGTTTAGGCCCATCCTATTCTTCTCAGTCTCTTAACTGAAAAGCCCGCACAATTTAGGGGACCTGCCCTTTTGGGCCACATATGGGCTATGAATCCATCATCATCAAGTGGGACATATCTTGCAAATATTTCTCTTTTTTTTTTTCGAATACGCAAAAAACTTGCGCATCTTTGTATTTAAGAAAAAGAGTTTTTACATCACGCACTAACGCGTTTTGGAGGACAAAGTTTTACAATAAGCGCCGCCTCCCCCGCGGGATTACACATGGCGATCTTGCAAATATTTCTCTCCATCCAAAAAGACTGCAATTGAGCAATTAAACAATCTAAGGTTGACCAAATATATATAAAGATACTATCAGGAATAAATGAACAACATCTGAATACCTAGTGGCATTATCTTCCTTTTCATTAAAAAGATGTGGAAAAAGAATCTGTTAGGCTGAGACAGATAGTCTCTACATTATGTAATGACAGAAAATGAGCTTGTGCGAAATCATTGAGCTAAAATGAGCTAATGTATCTTCCACTTTTTTTGGTAAAAGCCTGGCATTCGGTAGACACAGCTACGTGTGTACCCTAGTGACTGTTGAGCCAGTAAACCAAAATATTAGGCAAGAGCAAGAGCATGTGCTTTTTTCTCCTAATAGAATAGCATGTGGATCTTGGGGTTGGATGTGGCTGGGACATAAAAAAAAAAAATCATCGTCGACACAAGTACTGAAGCAATGATATCCAGAATCAAACGAGATAGAAGCATGATCACCTGTTTGGCATACCCGTAGCTAGCAACTCCCATGTGCCCACAGCCCACTCATTGGCCTGAGCATTGAAACATGGATACCGTCAAGTCGAATCAACTAAAAGAAATGGAGCTGTGATGACAAAGCAATTAAAGAAATGCAGACCAACTAAACCTAATTAATAAGAAACTTATCAATTTCGTACGGTATATCAGGAAGAGGTCTGTACTTACTATTTCCAATCTTTTTTTAAAGAATCGTACTTACCGATTTGTAATGATTAGGAGACCAAAGTCAGATTAATCGTGGGGGCTAAACCGCATCTGACAGAATAAATCCAGTAGCCATAACATGGATGATCATGTGAATGCATACTTTGCTAAGTTGTTTACCTGGCCTGTATATGTAATGTAATGGTTTTTCATATGTTTCCATTTTTTTTCTCGAAACAAAAGTCCATTTTTTGGATAAATAACAGAAATTCATTGCCAGCTTGTCTGCTAGAAAGTGGCAAAACCTCAAAAATTCCTAGTCCTGGCCTCTGATGATAAATGCAGCAGCCTCTGATGCGCCTGTGGGAACCGGAGAAGGACAAGCATCACCATTACCATGTGAGCCTCAGCCACCACATTCATTATCTCTCAGTATTACAGTATGCATTATCAAAACCCCAGAGCGGCCCTCTTTTCCTGCAGCCCCTGAAAATCCTGTGACCTGCACGCAGCCACCACAGTAGCATGAGGGTCACCAACACACGAACGAACGACGAAGGCATGCATAAAGATCAAAGACACTGCCCATGACGACGAGAAAGTATGAGCAGTTCATGCACCTTATGTGCAGAGAGCATCAGCAGTTCCACATGCCTGCGTACCAGCAGCCCACAGCTCACCGGAAAACCGCCGTCTTCCCCTTGCCCGACAACGGCTCGATCACATGGCAAACGGACAGTGCCGTCTGCCCGGCCTGTTACTTTAGACGGCTCACGTACAAACACTGAACCCCACATGCGTTGCAGTTGCGTGTTGCAACTTGCCGCGTCCGCACACATCGCATGATCGACCTCGACCGATCACTCGAACAGCAAATCTCTGCCTGCGTGCTGGTGGTCCATGGCCGCACAGGCATGGTTCGTCTCGGAGCACATAGAACGGCGACACGCCGTGGCTGCGTGTCTAATCTTGTCTCTGAAGCTGGATCACCGGGGGTCCCTATCAGTGCCGGTACCACAACTCCACAAGGCATCACTAACTCATCTTCTCCTGTATCCAAGGATGACCAGCAATGGATGGGATAACATGTTTAGAGGTGCTGCGTTCAAGCCATGTGGCACTGTGGATGATGCTGAAATGCTGCCACCAGTATATATATCCATGATCTGTCTCACTGCCACTGTGTGTCTGTCATTTTTTCATTCCAATCCCCTGAAGAACATCGCAAAACGAATGGATAAGAACACTTGAAGTGCTGATATTGATTGGCATGGTGTAAGCGCTTATTATACATAACATTCTTAATTATATTCTACAAGAGGCCGTTTTCTTTCTTGTTTTCTGGAATCAATAACTAGAGATTTTCTATAAGTAGCCTTATTTGACACATGGTGGGTAATCACGCTTTCGCAGGTAAAAATATCCAGCAATGATAAGCTATAGATATGATGAATTGGCCATCATTAAGAAGATACCATATATCAAATAAATAAACTACATGTAAATACCCTATCAAAATGTTATTACTTAAGGAAAAAAGGGAGACACAGTAATTGGGAAAAATGATGTATGATTGTGGCCTCCACTGTATCGATATGGCGAGCTTTCAAACATGACTTCCAACCTTTGCGATTCAAGTGATTATTACAGTCAGACTTAGCCACCTAACATAGGCTTTTTGACCTAGATTGCAATTTCTTAGCCTAGCTTATTTGATATAGTTTCGGCTGTTACTGTTATTACATTATATGCTATTGAAAAATGGAGCTTAAAAGGGTAAGCAGTCTCATGAGAGAAAAAGAGTAACTCAATAGATGCACCGACCAAATACTCAGCTGCGAGAGACAGGTTTTTTTTGAGCGCTGGAACGCAAGTATTTCAGTTGCCAGAGCGGCCTCATATGTTTGATAGTTGCAATTTATTTACTTTGAATTTGTGCCTATCCATAACCATACATCAGCTTGGCCGCTATCAGCAGAATGTTTTCATGAAGATGTTCATGCGGGGACTAAGCTGATGCCAAACACTAGAGCTCGTACCAAAATGAGTTCCATACATTAATCATTGAAGAATGAACTTAAAGTGATCACACAGATACTTAAACCTTTGGTGGCACTGGAGCATATAATAGAGCTATCTGCCTTAAATAGTGTTGCCATGGAATTTGGTCTTTTGTTGATGTCTTATCATTGGTCTATATTTGTTCAATTATCTAATTCAATAAAATTGAAGAATCTTCGAATTTTTATTGAACTAAGTATTAGAGTAACACATCGACAGACCACGTTACCTCTAAGTACTTGAGTAATCTACCTGAAAACAGATAGGCAATCTTACTAACTGATGGCCTATTTAATATTCTCCACAGTTACATGTATGATATCCAATAAAAAAACACAATCGACTCACAAAATATGATATGGTAGCATCATGTGCGGGGCAGTGAATGTCATATGGCACGACAGGGACTACAAAATTCATGACACCACACTAAAACTGATTGAGAACTACATTTGTACCGTGTACAACACGATGTGCCAATGTGGATGAGCATCATCTCCGGGAATGAAATCATTACATGGAGCACATGAGATTGCCTATGGCCAACCTAAAATGCAGCCTTTGATACTAGTGGTCAATCAAATTTGCAAAAAGAAGAAGCACCATGTGCATATAAATGATATTTAAATGGAAGATTGAGACAGATCGTTTATGACTTCTTAACTTATCCAGCAACCAGGGCATGGTTAATAAATATAGTGATATACGAATTTAGAATGCCGGTTGCACTGTATCAAGAATTCATAAAGTTACCTGCAAAGATCAAATATGCAGTTCTATTTAGTCAGCAAGAAAATGATAAGATAACATGGCAGCAGATAATGGCTCCTCCAGCTAGCAATAAAAATCTCTATTTCTCTGGGAAAAATCAGAAAAAAAGAGACAAAGGTAAGTGGATAAAAAGTCAACAAGTACTGCAACCTTCACCGAAAGGTAGTAATTGGAAACAAAAGGTAACACTGGCAGCATAATATGATTGGATAATGCATATATAAAGCAGAATAATGCATCCTTAACAGGAAGGCAGTATAGATAGGATTCTACAAGCAATACAAGGAGTATAACCTGAGTTAACTTTTTTTTTGGGGTGGGGTTATCAATTTTAGATCTGCAATCAATTGTATTTTTGCGCGTTCTGACAGTCATCTATTGACCCTATACTTCAGTAAAAATATGTGTTTACACATTTTTCTAAAAGAGTTTAGTATTATAAATTCTAATAATTGTGGGGGTGTGAGGCTAAGCCACATTGTATTTTTCTTAATTGTTTTTAGGATTAACCTAAGAACCTCTTTGCATTGTGTTCATTCATGGTCTAACCTTTGTCGTATTTAGTATTTTAGACCCCATGTCTAAATATGTACTATGCAGAGTACATGGACACTTTGGGCCCAAGCCCCCTTCAGAATGAAATATGGTATAATACCACCCTTTCAAAAAAAAAAGATACTGGCTACTGAACACAAAAAAATATATCCCTAACAAGATACAAGCTATATCGTCTCTTCTTGGAACTAGCAAAGGAAATAAATCTTCTCCAAGTAACGGGATCTGGATGGCCCCAGAACTACAGCATCAACAAAGAGGAAGATCGGCACCGGAACTATAGATTTTGATTCAATAATCTCTCAAGGTTATAAATTCTGATGATTTAGAGTGCATTACTTCTACCTAATGCATCAAACTTGAAAATCATGAACATCAAGTCAATATCAAAATAAATGGGGCACTGAGGATTTCAGTTTCAGTCATTAGCATTATCCCATGCTGCCACAGTGAACCATAAATACAGGAAATAGAATGGCCCTAATCTGGCTGTGACACCTGATAAACATGAGATTATCAAACAATTCAACTACAGCAATAAAATAATGATCCTTAAGGAAATGAACAGGTCATCTTTTGAACTTTCAAGTTGAAAATTGAAGAACTAAAGGGCCCAAATAGCCTCACTGTTTCATGAGGATTCTTGTCTTAACTGAAGCCTTCGTTTATTTTTTTCTCTTTAGCTCTCCAACCACTTTGCTTAGAACATAAACATCAGCTATACAAAAACACAACAGTTAAAGCATTAGTATAGTGAATGTTCTCTATCACTCTACATACTTCCATAATGCAGTAACTAATTCAATTTGATAAGAAGAAAGTAGAAGACACTCAGCACGGCACTAGATTCCATGGGACAGTCCAAATCGTAGGAGCTATCTCTTTCCATCATTCAAGAAAAGAAGCACCAACCGACTAAAGCTATTCATAAACCATGTCACAATGAAAGGCTTCCAAAAGACAATGCTAACAGTAAGTCAGGCTCAGAATTATGCAGAGGACCATAATAGGTTATCTCAGGAACCAACTCTGAATCAACTGTCTTAAACAAAAAAAAAAAAAGAAAGAAAGAGAAGGATGACCAAGACCAATAGGTTGACAACAACATCCAGCCTAAATTTCCTTTATGAATGATGACTGCGCTCTACTATGAATCTTTGACAGAAATCTTGTTAGTTCATAGAATCTAATCCGGTAGCAGGGTGAGGTGTCCTCAGCCTGACAGATGATTAGCCTTTATATTATCAGGAACAAAAAGTTTGAAGTTCAAATATCACAGGAACAGGAATCCATCAGTGAAGAAAACTGAAACTTCAAAAAGGTCCAACAAAAAAAACTGTTTAACAAGAAAAGTAAGGTGGCAAGGTGGGTTGATTTGTACGGGAAAGCGTGCTCTTTCTCAGAATTCAGCAAAGGGACAAACTTTGCATTTCGTGAGCCCCCTCATATTCCCGCAGCACCAGCAGCCCCGTCCCCTCTAGCCACCAACCGATGCCAAAAAATTTTAATGCCCGGAAAAAGCCAGCAAATGAGGCTCACACCCAACAAACTCTGTCTCAAATCTCTGACCTCAGAACATGCACCAATACCTCATCATCAATAAATACCCTCCTCCACCCCTCCCCCACCACTGCCCCTCACAACCATAATAACCTCCCTACAAATAGCCTCCAGTACAAGGAATCAAGGTTCAAGGCACATGCAAAGCAGAAGCAGCAAGCAAGCAATGGAGATAGAGTCGGTCAAGTGCGAGTGCTGTGGCCTGAGGGAGGACTGCACCCCGGACTACATTGCCAGCGTGAGAGCAGGATTCCATGGCCAATGGCTGTGTGGGCTGTGCTGTGAGGCCGTCAGAGATGAGGCATGCAGGAAGAAGGCTCACCCAGGAGTAGAGGAGGCCGTGAGGGCTCACATGGCGTTCTGCAAGATGTTCAAGTCGAACCCTGCCGTCCGTGTGGCCGACGGCATGCGCCAGATGCTCCGGAGGCGTTCCGGTGATATGTCAAAGCCAGAATCAGCCAAGAAGTACAGCACCTCGCAGGTTGGAGACGAATCATCAGTGACACTGTATTGAAGAGTTCATCTATCCTAAGAGTTGTAGACTGTCTAGCCCTCTTCTCAGGCTGAAATCCCTTCCACCTTTTGTCAGTTTGCTGTATGTTCTTATCATGCTTGGGATGTACATAAGATTCATGCAAATAGAAGCTAGTAATGTCTGGCTTTTCGATGAATTGGCCTTCTTTCTGTGCTCACAACACAATCATTGAGTTGATAAGATATGCTTAGAAGGACCTAACAGAAGAGGGGGAGATGGTTAGCATGTGCAAGCAGTATTGTTCACACCTCAGGTCGCCAAACTTGCTCTATCTGACTTGACGCGTGATGTGGACACTACACCATCAAGGGATCCATGCAGATTACCCAGCTGGTGGTTGCACGTTGCACCACAATGCTCTTCTCCTCTCTCTGAAACTCCTCTGCAACAGCAAAGGCATTCATGTTTAGTGTATTACATAGGTAGTATTTACACAACTATAACCTTTGGAGAACTCTCTTCCAGTGTGCAATGGCAACTGATGATTCTGGATAAAGTGAAACTCCACTTAGCAACATAGTTGTGATACTGTGATTTCACAATAGTGCAACTTGTGGTTTAGTTATCTGAATACTGGACAACTGGTATGGTTTGGGCTTGGACACCATTCTGTAGTTCTTGGAATTATAGCTCATGGAACAGAGTAGTTTATCTTCTTTATGATCTTGCTTTTTCAATTATTCTCGTCCTATGGCTGCAAAACTGTTACCTATTTTTTCTAGTTTGTGATGCCCAGTGAGATCAAAGGTGAAAAGCACAGACCTAAAAACACAGCACTAGAGGTGTCCGCAGTCAATTAATCACAGTTGGACGATGCATTTCAATTGTCAATCATCTAGTAAGCTCCACTTGCCGCGCGAAACACCATTTATATTGCATACCTATCGTGTCATAACCGCACTGACAGTCTGACACAAAACTGTAATACTATATGCAAAGCTAATTTCAGGGACGTTGATTCAGAACTTCTGATGCTGCAGCTATCTAGCGCAGTTATCACGTAAACTGTAGAACTGTCACAAACGGTTCTAACTGTAATGACTGGCACTGACGTGCAGTGGCAGTGGCAGTGCAACGTTGCAAACAACCATACCGTCCAGAACCCAAGCACCATAAGTCATGGGTCATTTCGTAATGATTTCACATCACATGAACATGATTAAGAAAGGCCGAAAGGGAAATACTAACAGATGAGCGAGACGACGCATGGTGCGCTCGCCACAAGTTAACACTCGATCGAGTACAGAGAGCAAGCACCTGCGGTTGTGGGTCTTCCTGTGCCCGCGCAATCCGTCAAGCACCTGGCTGGCGCGCATGATCCTCGGACGCCTGCATCCCCTGCCGCCAGACTACATACAGCCTTTCAGACGGCGAGCTCCGGTCCGTCACGATCGAGTGACCACTGACCGACACATGCATCTGCCGATCCGATTCATGGATTGCGAGAGCATCGTGGCGTCAGGTATCGGCGATGCAGCTTCGTCGCCGCGCGCGAGGAGAGCGTGCGCGGCATGGCGTGGCACGTGTTCCGTCGCCGTCGTACTTGGCTGCGCAACGGCCGACGGGGATCCGATGGGACATGGAGTGGGGAAGGAGAAGAAATCAGAAGGCATTTGGGACTTGGGAGAGCGATGCCGGGGTTTATGGGCCTTGGGCCGTGCGTCCTCTTAACTTCACACGGGCCGACCGCGCAAATTTCATGCTGCAATTTTCCTCAAAATCCTTACGGCCCACTGGGTCCCGAACTCCACCACACCGTGCCGCAATGCAGAGGATTTCGCGGCTCGTGCTCCGCCGCCTCCTGTCGCCGCCGTCCGCCACCGCAGCCGCTCGGCGGGCCCCGCCGGTGGCTGCGGAGGCTGTTTCCGGCGGGGGCGGCGTCCTCCTACCTCGGGGTTGTGTTGCCGGGGTATATCTTGGATTCCCTCTTAGATTTGGTGTGTTTTGTGTTCC
The DNA here is from genome assembly GCA_023333625.1 of Bothriochloa decipiens. NCBI lineage: Eukaryota > Viridiplantae > Streptophyta > Magnoliopsida > Poales > Poaceae > Bothriochloa > Bothriochloa decipiens. The sequence goes on along the minus strand of JALGXP010000027.1, from coordinate 86,581 downwards.
ATCCATCCTTGCTGAACTCTGAGCTCCCATGACTCTTGCAATTTCGCTTTAGGTAGCGGCGAACGGATGGAGTGGAAGCGGCCCAGGGCTCCGGTTGGCTCGAAGGCTCTGCACCTACGACGAGAGAGGTACATGCCCTGATGGCTTCATTTCTGGTTGATCGATCTGGCGGAGATAATTAGGAATGCCTATTTTTTTTTTCTTGGGAGCATCACTTTCTCTGATGAAGCACATAACAGATATTTTCTGCACAAGTTAGTTTTGAACTCTCCACCCTACACTGGTCTTCGTAGAATTTCCTCACTGGATCTCAGTGGCATGATGCAATTCTGTTTCCCTAGATTCACATATTGTCAGCTTATGTCCTTATTTTGGAACTACAGCCAGGTGTGATGCTGACATAACCGTGCTCGAAGTAATATGATCAAGAAAAATGTGTGAATTTTATTCATGTTTCTGTTGTTTAAATTAAAATTTTCTCCTGTGAAAACACTAATGTGGATTATGCCCTTTGGCATGAACTGAAATGGCGCACAGATGACAGAGCACTCGAGGAAGAAGCTGAGAAGAAATTTGGATGGATATTGAAGATATTCTTCCTAGGAACTGCTGGCCTAGTTGGTTACCAATTCTTTCCATACATGGGTACCGATTCTTTCTCTTCTGGGATTGAATTACTTCCATAGGATATTTGTATTTGGCCTCAAAGTGTTACTTTGCCTGACAAGTTTTCAGGGGATAACCTACTTCAGCAATCTATCTCGCTTTTGCGTGTCAAGGATCCCTTGTTCAAGCGGATGGGAGCTTCCCGTTTAGCTCGTTTTGCCGTGGACGGTAATTAATTTATTAAGCTATTTACAGTTCTTAAGTGAGTTATGTAATGCATATTAGTCTTAACAAAACGATATTAACTGTTCGGAGAGAAATAACCAAACTTGCTATATAGTACTCCCTCCATCTCAATGAATATGCAATTATGGGAAGCGTGCCGATCAAACTATGTCAACTTTGACTAAATTTATAGTAAAAAATATTAGCTTTTATGTCTCAAAATAAATTTATTATGAAAATATATTTCATAACTCTAACGGTACATATTTTGTCTCATAATTGTTAGTATTTTTTTCATATAATTTTAGTCAAAGTTCGTGATGTTTGACTCCTCGGGATGTGAGAATTGCATGTTCATTGGGACGGAGAGAGTGCTTCAATATAATTGCTTTTAAATGCATGTTACAATTGTTACCGTATTGGTTATGGTTTTCTTTCTTTGGACAAGGCCTGAATGACAACATGAAGGTTGCTATTGTTAACACTAAGTTTTTTGTGCTTCTTTTATAATTGTTGGAAAATTGCACATAAATACAGTCCATGGATCAGTGGCATTGTTTCTTTATTCCATAGAACTAAGAATGTTAGTTAACTACTCACAAACAAAAAGAATGTTAGTTATTTGAGAAACGTTTGAAGATGTATCTCCTAAGCACTTGTATACAAAGTATTGGTTTCCTAGCTAGCCATGCTGCAAAATTGAATTTCTACTGTTTTCTTGTCCTGGTGCTTAAGATTTAGGTCTAAAGGTTACAGTGTTGGCTTGCCTCATTTGATTGTATTTTAGAGCTGATAGGAGTACAGGACTTTGTCTACTTTTTTATTCTGGTCCAGATGGTCATTCAAATTCAATTAACTGTGAAAATAAAAATGTTTCTCATCTTCCGGTGTGAAGCTATCTGCAGAACACCAGATTGTTGCCTTTTCATCCTATATTTTGCAACAGTATTAATAATGCACACATGTTCCATGTATGAGAACAACCCAGAAGTCCAGCTACCAGTTACTTGGGTTTGATCAAATGGGTTCATGGCCCATGAGTTATGGGTTTCTTGACTAAAGGCTGTCAGTTATCATACTTAAAGGTCACTATTAGTCTATCACATTGGCTGTTGCCATTTGCATTGTCTTGTCTTAGAATTATCCACTTACTGTGGTCCATAACTGTACGATCTTGGCCAGTCCCGAAGTTTAAGCCAATAGCCCATACCTATTGATCACTGTTTCCATAATCTGAGTGTGACTGCCAATAGCTATACATCACTGCTTCCATAATCTGAGTGTGATTGCCAACAGTTACATATCACTCTGAGTTCTAACTCTACCTTGAAATATAAAAATGAGTCCCGTGTAGTTCCAGGTCTAGGCTAAATGTTCCATTCTATTTCCTATAACATGACATTTAACTTCAGTCTTCACTTGCCTTAAACAACCATTGCAAACTCTCTTTAGTTCTTTTTATTTTATGGAATGTGCTTACTAATTTCCTTTGGGCACAGACCAAAGAAGAATGAAGGTTGTAGAGATGGGTGGAGCTCAGGAACTTATTAATGTATTGGAAGGTGCTAAAGATGATAAAACACGAAAAGAAACTTTAAAAGGTCTTGCTACACTTTCAAAATCCGGTGAGTACAAACATACTAGACACCTCCCATCCCTACGTCCTAGTTTACTTTGGCTTCTCTGTCGCTCCAAAGTGGTTGGTTCATTTTAATATTTCTATGTCTTTGCATTCTTTACTTTACATTTACATATTCTCATGATTGGAATCATGTGGCTGTTGATTAATTTTTGTACAAATGGGACCCCAGTGACAAACCTCCCACTAGTTTCCATCTTCATCTAGGTTGTCTGTATTGATTACAATTTACAAGTTCTATTTTGATGGTTGATGTTTTGAATGCCCATTCTAGATACTTACCCAAAGAAGAGAACCATGCCTACAGTTGCCAAGAATATCAAATTCTTCGATTTCTACTTTCAACTTTGTGATCTTCTAATTGACCATGTGATAGAATTGCCGCTTTGGTCCAGCTCTCACGAGTCATGGCTCTTGGGCGACTGAGCTTGCTACCTGACTGGTTAGCAGAGTTCAGGTAGCGCCCAGGTCCTGAGTTTGACTCCCCTTGGGAGTGAATTTAAACAGGCACGTGTTAAAAAAAAACACCCTTGTCTGCTGTGGTCCTGAGTTATATGTGTAACCACATCAGTTGCTTTCAGCGAGATGCACATATCCGCAGGCATGTGCCCTCGACACTTGTTGGCATGTTGAGGGCAGCCAGCCAGGGCGTTTCTTGACTTTCACGCGGGAAACTTCAAGTGCAATGCCATAGGGGCAGCCTTGTACCTGCAGCTTGAGTTTTTTAGTCATGGCTCTATGAGTGCATATATTCATGTCGCTAAAATGACTATTTTGTGTTACCGAACTTTTAGAACTTATTTTATGTGCATACTGTGCATACTGTGACCCATTTGTTATTTGTTCTTTAGGTTTCATCAAAGATGCAGATGCAGTAGAAGCTCCGCTATTTGTTAATAGAATAGAAACCGAACAGAGAAAAAAAATGGCAACATCAAAATATGCCAAGAACACAACAGAGAAACCCATACTGCGGTAGTAGAATAGACTTGGGCTCATTTTTTTTTGACGCCAATCGTTGCCTTGCCACATTTATGCAATTGAATATGCTCGGCGTGGTCTGTTGGGATGTCCTCCAAACTTGGCATCCCAAAACTTGCTTCATGCTGCCGTTGGTTTTCTTGCCTACTGCAGGTAGAACTCAGGATGGCTGAATCCTCAGCCATATTTTGGCGAGCCATCAAATTTGCTTGTCGAGCTGGGCCAACTACACACGAACCTTAAGTCATATGCAGGGCACTCATTTTGACCAAAGATTGCTCTCAGGCTTAAAAATGTCACTTGAACAGAGTTCATTTGGAAGGCCCACCTGTTCTGTCCTTTCCAAAGGTTCCAACAAACATATATGAAGACTGCATTAGTAATTTGTGTTTTTGAACTATCCTTTCGTGTACAGTATCCTGTAATATTTTTTTCTTGTAATGTACAGAAGAAGCTGCAGGATTTTTGGACAAGGCAGGTGCTTACGCAATAGTCAGTTCCACTCCCAACTCTGGAGAATATGCTGAGATCCAAACTTACAAGACTAATCTTCTGAGGGCATTTGATCAACTGAAGCCGTGACGTGCAAATGGCAATGGGTATATTCAGCAACATGTTAATTATAAACTTTGCCGTGGTGGGCAATGCCCTAGTTTTTGAATTGGCGTAATTTATCTCGAGCACATCCTGGTGGCCCTTTGTTGGTCAAGTATCAGTTTGCTGCTAGAAATGCATGAATGTTTCATTTGTTTCGGACAGAGCAGTAATTTCTTGCCTTTCTGTGGGTCAATAACGAGAGCTTTATTTTTATTGTATAAAAAGTTGGGTTAGGGCACCCTCAACAGCACGAGATAGTTACTAGCTCTAAGTCAATTTCTTCAATTGTATTAGCACAAATGTATTGTGTGCATCATACTAGCTCTTGATCAAGAGATAAATTACCTCTCTTCTAGTAAATATGAAATAATATGCTTAGAGCTAGCTTATAATTCTCTTCTCTCTTGGATGTCATTCAAAAATAATTCTCCGTTGGATATGCCCTTAAAATCCAAACATACTGCATTTGGAGACATTGTTACTACAATGAATGTGCTAATTTACCAAAAAAAACGGATCATAAATAACTAGCTAGGTGTTTGTTAACGGTGATGCCATTTTACCAAATATTGGACGGGCCGTTAGCTTTGAGCCATAGTCTCGTGGCCGCTGGCCCTCGCCTTCTTCTCTAGCTAAGTCATTATGGTTGCCTATTATGTCAGGGTATGCACAACCTACAAACGTAAGTTTGTGCCCGCATCACTACAAAATGTATAAATAGACAACTCATAAAATGGGTAGTGCATTTATCTTTCTACAAATTTGTATGCTACTATGATCAATCATGAACAAGACATGAATATGCTTATCTGGCACAAACTTATATTTCGTTTTGACAATATTACCAGGCTGACTGAGGCCGTCGAGTCGAGGGCTGCACGGCTGCTACTCAACATTTAATACCTTTCTTGGTCTCTGTAGTTAGACTCTTCGTGCCAGCCGGAGGGACTACCGATGAGATCAAAAAGCATAAATAAGATGAACACATGTTATTATAATCTATAACTCCTATAAAAACAAACCCCACTTACCTATTTCTCTGCTCTCTTCTTGAGCCACGTCAGCAAATTTCACTTGCTGAAACGGATTCCACGTGCATCGTACACCAGCGCTGTCTTGCCGACCGTCCACCTCCCACCTGCATTGTACGCAGGGCCGAACAGATCTCGTCCATTGTACGCCAAGCGCCGCCTACGTTCCCCGACGCATCGCCTCCATCCCAGCTCCACCCCGTCCTCCAACGCCGCCTTCCCGACCCTCCGCCTCCACCTCCACCCGTCCTTCAGCACCGCTTGACCACCCTGCGATCGGCCCCGGCCTTCAATAGAGTCCGCAATGGAGAATTCGCATGGATCGCTTCGTTCGCTAGACAGGGATCAAGTTCCGATGGCCGTTCCAATTTGCATCAGACTCGCCTGTTCCTATTCTCCTCCGTGCGGCCGTGCAGTGTGCAGCCGTGAAGTCAGGCGACGCTGCTACCCGAGTGAGACGGGGGTGCGGCCATCGAGCATCAGCGCTGGACTCCACGAGGACCACGACTTTACTATTCTCCTCCGTGCGGCCGTGCAGTGCAGCCGTGAAGGGAGACGCTGCTACCCCAGCGCGGTGCGGGTGCGACCATCGAGTATCAGCGCTGGACTCATCGGCCATCAGGTACACGTACACCAAAAACCTAACATGAAAACTCCATTTCTATTTGCTAAGTCAAACTACTATTGGCGTTTCTCCTTTTTCACTTTTCACGCTTTCAGCTATTCCAAAAGAGGATTCATGTTTCTCCTTTTTCTTTGCAATCCAGAAAGTAGGATCTTCAGGTTCCTCTCAAAAACATATACCGTCCGTATGTTATCGTGTGTTCCTTGATGAATGATGATAGTTTATGTGTTGCAGTGGAAATCACATTGCCATCGATTCATTTTAGTTTAGGTGTTAGCATTTAAAAATACCTATATTTTCAATATAATGGAAAATGGAGAATTCTTTTAGTTGTAAGTAACACCGTACATATAAATCTTCTAAATCTTATTGATTAACATTCCAACTTTATTTAAATTTTTTCGTCATACCCGCGGCAACGCGTGGGAAATCTTCCTAGTATTTCTGTAAAACCATCAGCCAGCGCATCGAAGGACACGAGATTCAAAACGGGCAAATGCTTCAGTAGAAGATATATAATGGTTCCACACATTCAATCGAGCAATTCTACTAAAAAATCCTGCATCTATGACCTACTAGCAGAAAATGCCTCAATCCACCTATGATCTATTAACTAGCTGCCAGTTTATGCCGTGTGATGCTGGCACATGAATGAACATACTGGAAGTGCTCTCGCCATATGTGCTCTGACTATCCTTCGCTTCACAAAAGTCCAGCTAAAAGTTTCTAAAAATTGACTTCTGCTGCGGTCTCTGCGCATCGATCATCAGCCCACTTTGTACAAGTCATTCACGCCTAATAAAAGGACACGGTCACACAAACATGTGTCAGATTCATCAATATTATATAGTACAATATTAACTAAAAACACCAAAAGTAAATGAAAAGGAGTAAAACAGTAATACGATGAAACATGAAAGTAGATAAACAAACTAAGACAGGAGACCTCTGGTAAGTCTGTAGCTAATCAAAATTTCTATATTTTGTTTTCAGAAGGTAGCTAATCAAAATTTCTATATTTTGTTTTCAGAAGGTAACCTGACATGCTGTTATACCTTACTTGAAAAAACATTAGATATTTGGAACGTTTCTAATGAGAAAAGAATTATATAGGTATATACTTCCTCCGTACTGGTTGTTCAAATCGTTTTAGATAAGACTTAGGTCAAATATTGGAATATAAATCATGAATAGAATTGTCTTAAAAAGTATGTTCATAACAAAAATATACATATATCACTTTTCAATATATACTTTTATAAAAATAAAAAGTCAATGATATGCTTTGAAGACCGTGTGTAAAAAAAAAGGCTTAAATTACCCGTATGGATGGAGTATATGCCTGCCAACATACTTACAACTTTCCAAGATCAATGTGTCAATTTTGCTCTTCATTTTCCTCGAGTAAGACTAAGGTAAAATTTCACAGATAAAAGTAGAGTTGTTCTCTCTATCTATTAGTGAAACTAATATTGAACTACTAACAGGAAATAAAAAAAATACACTTTGCCGAGAAAAGATGTGTCTGAACAGACGTGTTAGCATATTTTTAGTAAATACATTATGGATAAAAGGCTAACCCCGTGACGCAGCCTACGCCGGTCCCCCCCAGCTGTCATCGGCCATCGAAGGTCATAATACGTCCAATCTTTCCGGCCGATTAGTAGCCCTTTGTTCCTGTATACAAGGACATAAGCCGGCACGAAGAAATTGAATTGGAGAAGAAAGATATCAAACGAGCAAAATTAGTAAAGAATAAAAACAATGTAGAAAAAACAGTACTGTACTTACCAGTGTCTACGACTACAGCATGAAAATATGTGGTGAATGAGGCTGCATGGACCGGGCTCAATGCCACGCAAGCTGCAATGATCCATGGCTGGCAACCTCGTGTCGTTGCTAAGGTGGTGTTCCGAAAAATAACGTACATTTTGGAAGTGATGGATGTATATGAGTGTGTCACCCTTGAGTCCGGGCAATGCCTTGGCTGAGGCACTGATACTCCTCTGATTAATGAAAATTGCCTTGCCTCCTATGCTCGTCACTGGGATATACCTTACCACGACAAGATCCGCGAGCTTTGTAAACTAGCATTTTGGCAAGAGCGGATTCGTAGAATATCACTAGGATATCTGAGTCACACTCTACTATGGACATAGCTCCATAGCCTTGTCCTACTCCATGACACGTGGCAATCAGCTTTGATGCCCAACAGGGACCCAAAGAAAGGTCTGGAGTTTCTTCAAGGCACCCATCTGATGCCTGAGAAGCTTGATGCCCAGAGTGTGGCTTTTTTCCCCGCTACATAGCCGGTTTGGATAAGAATCTTATTGGAGATTTCTGGGCAATCATGACGAGTTTTGTGTTCAGGTGGTTCATGAGTTTGCTCAGACCTTTGATTTCCAGGAGATGAACCTAGTTACAGCTCTGCGTCTATTTTTGGAGACTTTCTGGCTTCCTGGTGAATCTCAGAAGATACAAAGGGTTCTTGATGCCTTCTCAGATAGATATTATGAGCAGTCTCCTCAGTCTTTTGCAAACAAGGACACTGCTCCACTGCTGTCTTATTCCATTATAATGCTGAACACTGATCAGCATAACATGCAAGTGAAGAAGAAGATGACCCAGGAGGACTTCATCAAGAACAACAGGAACATAAATGGTGGCAGTGATCTCCCACATGAGATGTTGTCTGAGCTATACCACTTGATCTGCCGAAACGAGATTAAAACAACACCTGAGCAGGGTTTGGGATATTTTGAAATGTCTCCTAGTCGTTGGATAGACCTAATGCGGAAGTCAAAGTCTATGTCCCCATACATTGTTGGTGACTCTCAGCCTTTCCTCGACCATAATATGTTTGCTGTTATGTCAGGCCCTACTATTGCTGCCATTGCGGTGGTATTTGATCTCTCGGAGCATGAAGAAGTTCTCTTGACTTGTGTAGATGGCTTTTTGGGTGTTGCAAAGATCTCTGCATTTCATCATCTTGAGGATGTTCTGGACGATCTTGTTGTTTTTCTGTGCAAATTCACCACTCTTGAAGACTTCTTTGGTTGAGGAGCCAGTTACTGCTTTTGGAGATGACCTTAAAGCTAGGTTGGCAACTGAGACATTATTTAC
>JALGXP010000027.1:31593-52754 GCA_023333625.1 Bothriochloa decipiens | reverse complement strand
CGTCAGGAACAAGGACGCCACCGCGACGAGGAGGAAGAGGAGGAGGATGACGACGACGACGACGAGAGCTCCGAGTCTGAGTACTCCGACGACGATGACGACTACAACGTCCTGAGCGGCGCGATCGGCCGGTGCGCGGCGATCCTGTCGGAGGCGCTGGAGAGCCGGGACGCCGCGGAGGAGCGGCGGCACCGGGAGGTGATGGCCGTGGAGGAGCGGCGCGGCCGCGCGCGGCAGGCGCGCCGCGAGGCCGGCGAGCAGTGCGTGGCCGGGCTGGCCGCCGCCGTGAACCAGCTCGCCGGGTCCATGCTGGCGCTCGCCGCCGCCAAGCACAAGGACAAGGGCGGCGGCGGCCCCGCGGCGCCCAAGTGAGACCAAGATCATCGTCAAGCGGATCGGGCTGAGCTAGGGGGACCGGTATCGCCTCTCATGATGATGCCGCGCGCCGTGTTGCTGCTCCGATCCGCGCACGCGGCGGGCCATCGAGTGGGCATCGACCAGACCGAGATCATTCTGGGCGCCTGCCAGAGTGCATGCTGATGCGTGGGCGTGGCGATGCCCTCGTCTCGCAGCTCGAGGACCGCCAGCGCGTGTGCTGCGGCGAGTCCGAGACGCCTGGCCCTTCTCGCTCCGATCCGCTTCTGCATGCATGTGACTAGCTATAGCTCGCTCCTTGCTGGGTTGCTTTCATTCTGAACTTCTGGTCGTCGTCCTGAATCTGACAGGTCTAGACTACTGTCGCAGGATGATATGCATCCATGGTAGTTGGTAGAGAAGCTTTTTATTTTTGTTTATTAGTTTGCTCGGTTAATTTATGGTGTCAAATAAAACTGGCCGCTTCATGGATAGCTTCCTGCTGCTAGTTGTAGTTGGTAACTTAAATCAGTTCATGTGTTAATGTCTTATTTATCCATCACCACAACATGATGAATGGTTTGAAGTAGCTTGCACTAATGTGGTCACAATCAGGAATATAATGGCTTTGGTAATTAATTTCAGTAGGAATGCAGAATCAAACGGTCAAGGAGCGTTCTATATACAATCCGTTATCTCCTGGAGTTGCAGAAACTACCAAAAATAGTACCTCCATGGATATAGTTTGAGTGGTACGAAAATGCAATTCATCAGATTTCAAAACATCATCAAAGCTAAAAAAAATGTGGCTATACAAGCTTATTAGAAAGATCTTTTTCATCAATCACCCCCCTCATTCATAGATCTTGCTAAATACATTCATGCCTTGTTTGGACGCAGTCGGATTCGCATCAATCCACATTTGATGGAGTTGGTTGAAGTGAAACTTAAACCAAAATTACATCTCAATCCACCCTAATATATGTAGATTAATGTGAATCCGACAAAACATCTAAACAATACCTCAATGGTTATGGGATCATCTTCATTCCACCTATGATGTTTTTCATCCTGAGCACCGTGCTTTTCTCCATCACCAACCTCTTTCTCCATCATCATATCCTTAGGCTAGACCTATTTTTGGTGGCTCACACCAACGGATACACTACACCACGCTAAATAGTTGGAGTGAGTTGCCCCTGCATCCAACCCTTCCCATTGATCATCCCGCGCCGCCTTGTTTTCAATTCCTGCTCACTGATGATCTTCGCCATGTGTCAACCTTACATCCTCAAATCTATAAAACTATGAATCCCCAATCCCTAACCCTAGCCAATCATAGAAGATGATGTCGCTAGAGTTGGAGAAGATGGTGGAGAAGGGAGAGAGAAACATTCGAGTTTACCTCGTGCATATTAGTTCCGATTTGCAAACTGAGACGTCAAACCTAAAGCTACAAATTGTATGTAAAATTCTGGTCATCTCGCACATACAATTATGTTTACCGTGACAAATAAGCTAACAAAATTAAAACTTAAACAATAATAATGGTACTACCCTCCCATGTTTTATTTTAGCTATTTGCTACTAGCTGGTCGGCAGGAAAAAGGCCTAAACATTTTTGCGGTGCTTCAAGCACCGCACACATTAGGTGAATCTAGCCGTAAGTAGTGTTAAGCCCCACGGTAAATCTTTCACCTATGAAAGCTTAGAAGAGGCTAAAACGGTAGAAAATGAGAGAAACCTCTCCTCACTTATTTTCCTTAGGCGCAATTCTAAAATACATATCATTCGGACTTTTGTGGTACTATATACTTTTTCTGTTTTAAGTTGTAAACCGTTTTAGCTTTTCAATATAGAGCTTATATAGACATAACGGAATCTATATGCGTCTAGAAAACATAATATATCTAGGTATGTAATAGAATCTATATGTACCTACAACTAGTACTACTACAATGGAAGTAGCAGCTAGGGAATCTCACGAAACACCGCCGGATGGCAGCTTGGTAAAAATACCTACTACACCGGCTTGGTAAAAACCTACTGCTGAGTACTACTCATATAAGGACGACAGGGATCTTTACTTCACTTCACAATTCACATACTGCGAACCATGCAGAAAGGTTGTTCGAGTCCTTCCCTGTCGTCAAAGAATATCTGCCTTTTCCTTTACCGATCATGATAGATAGATCTATGAACACGCACTGTTGTCTCACTCCCATGGAAAAAAAAAAGGAAAACTTAATTGAAAAAAAAGAGAACTTAAAGAGCATGTGTGTGTCGATCTGTTACAGCGTGCTGCCATTTAACCCTTGACTTGTCCTCGTAGCGAGGTAGCGATCGTCGTGCATGCCATGCGATGGAAAGGCTGCAGCGCATGCATGCATGTGTCGTCCGAGGTCCATGCATACACATGTGCACTGCAAAGCAATTATATAAAGCAACTTGCGAGCTCAAGCATCATTGCCATGCATGCATTGCCTAGGCCTCTTTTAGTTCGCAGAATTAGACACTAAATTTCACTGTATAAGAAAAGATTCTACCCGCATATACATAGAGTACTAAATGTAAATGAAATCAAAAACTAATTACATAGTTTTATTATACTTTACAAGACGTACGTTTTGAGCTTAATTAGTTAAAGTTTAAATAATTTTTATTAAATATAAATAAAATACTACAATACGCTACAGTGACGTTATATCAACTTTGCACACCGTCAGGGAACTAAACAAGGCCCTCCTAGATTGGAGTACATGCATGCAGCATTCATGCGTTGCCTAGATCGGTGACATCATGCACGTATGCGCCCTAGCTACATGCATGCATGCATGTGCCACATTCTCTTGAATCTTGATCGATGCATGCATGGCGACGGCGTCATCTGTTTCAAATTTGTATGTACGCAACACGCATCATAACCCAGTTTAATCTTTCTCTTAATTGTGGTAATAGCCGTTTGATGGAACACCGTTTCGGTTTAACACTTGATCAAGCTAAGATTAATTCAACTGGTCGTTACATGAGTACCACCGTTTGATGAGCACCGTACTCGTTGTAATCGTTTGATGAACTAACATTGCACATTCTTTTTGCTATATATATATATATATATATATATATATGCTTCTGGGAATGGTCCATTGTTGTTATAAAATTTAGGGCATGCTTGATGTTTAACAATGCTTCTCCTCTGGAGGAGACAGAGCACCTTTTGTAGCTTGGGCTCCTTGTCCAAAACTGCCTCTGGCTCCTCCAAACTAGCTAGAAAATTTAAGGGTTACGGCCTTGTTTAGTTTCGGTCGGATTTGGCATTCTGCACAGTGCCACGTCAAATCAGCGTATTATAGCATTTTGTTTGTATTTGGTAAAAATTATCCAAACTTTGACTAATTAGGCTTAAAATGTTCGTCTCGTAAAGTACAACCAAACTGTGTAATTAGTTTTTGATTTCATCTACATTTAGTACTCCATGCATGTGTCGTTATTTTGATATGACGGAGAATAAAAATTCTGCATAGTGAATTTAGTGGCCAATTTAAGGATCTAAATAAGGCCTAAGTGTTTGCATTGGTATGGCTCCTCTAGGTCCTTCACAAAAAGCTGTTGCCTGAGCCGGAGTCTAGAGCCATGACAAAAATAGACCCTTAGTGAAAGATGTATGGAATTAATATGCATTCATGGCCGAATTAGAATCATGTGTTAGGGGTACGTCGATGGCTGCTATAAGAGACGGTAAGGGCATGCTTGGTTCGTTTGCTAGCCTTGCCTCACTAGGCTAGGAGAGCCATTTCGTTGCGCATTGCTAGCGAGAAAATCCTTGCTCTTGCTCACACAGATCCTGAGACATGGTGGCAAGAAATCCAAACAAACAACTTCTGTTTGTTTTGGACGGGTACAAGAGAAAAGGCCTGCGGGCATATATGCATGCAATGCAGTGATTCCAACTTTGCAAGCATGCAGTCGGGCCAAGGGGAAGGGACCAAGGAAACGGCCCGCATGCAGTCGGCGCAGCAAGCATGGCCGCATGGGTTGCAACTGAGCAGCGATCAGAGTCGTCGATCAGAGAGAGACAGTCTGAGCTAGCTAGGGGGGGCCGGCAGACGCACTACAAGGGAGGAAGGAAGGAAAAGCTCTTGTCCAGTCCGCCGTTGCCCAAACGACACAAGGCATCAGCCGGACACAGTTTGTTTTACCCTAGGCGGCCATTCCAAATTCACTTTAAATTTTACTACGTAGAATTTTTATTCTTCATCATATTAAAATACCAGTAAATATATGAAGTACTAAATGTAGATAAAATTAAAAATTAATTGCACAGTTTTATTATACTTTACAAGACGAATATTTTAAACCTAATTAATTAATATTTAAATAATTATTAGCAAATAAAAACAAAAAATACTACGGTACGCGTCACTGTAGCAACTGCAGATTCGGCCGTCCGAATCGGGCATGGTTACCCCGGCCAGCCAGTGACAACTGGCGGAGGACGGAGGAGTGGCTGGCTGGCATGGCAGCATCGCCGGGGACGAAAACTCGCGGTGGGCCGGGGAGACGAGATAGACTGTCAAGACTCTTAAGACCGACGGGAGGAAAGTTACTGTGGCGCTTACCTACTGCACAGTAACACGACTGGGCAATGCGGCGCAGGGCATTGATGCAGCGGAACCAGGAGCATAGCAGGAAGCGGCCGAGAGGAAGAGGGAGAGGGAAACTAATCAGGAGAGAGAGAGGGGGGTGCTCGATCATGGCTGTGTCTAGTTATCTAGAAATTATCCTAAATTTACTATATAGAATTTCTATCATTCGTCATATTAAAATATCAGCATATGTATGGAGTACTAAATGTAGATAAAATTAAAAACTAATTGCACGGTTTTGTTGTACTTTATGAAACGAATATTTTGAGTCTAGTTACTCAAAGTTTAGATAATTTTTATTAAATATAAACGAAATGCTACAGTACGCTGAGGTGACACGAGGTGACATTTTATTTCAAAATTCGCGCGGGAACTAACACAGCCCATCAGTTTCTTGACGTTGATGCATGCAAGAGTGTACTGTGTACTGAGGAGTACCTGGGCGCCGGCCGCAGAAGGCTGAGGCTGGCTGGCTGTGCGCGGCGCAGAGGGCGGAGTAGCTCGTCCTAGTCCTAGGGAGCCTACTAGGAGGTGGAGGTGAGTGGGGGAGAGAGACGACGACGACGGAGGACTGGAGCGCGGTCAAAGGGATCAGCCCCCTAGACACTGCCATCGCTGCGGCGCGCGGTCCGTATAGCCCTGCGCCGCTGCCGCGCGAGGGCGAATGGCACGTCCAGCTCCAGCTGCTCATCGAGGGGAGGGCTGCCACCCAATCCCCATCGTCCTACTCCTGCGCCCCTGCCCGCCCGCTCGTGTCCAAAAACAGCAGCGGCGACCGCGACGCCGCGTCCTCCTGACCTCCCCCGGTTCGGTCCGGCGGCGGCGGCCCCTCTCTCTCCCACCCTCCCGCCCGCGGGTGCTCGCTGCTATCGTCGACGTCGACGTCGACCGTCGACGCCGACGCACGTCGTCGCCGGCAGCGTCGGTTTATACGTGCCGTGCGCGGTGTTGACTGGTGACTGGTGGTGACCGAGCCGTGCCGTGCGCGTACAGCTAGCGCGCGCGGGGGATCCGGCCGGCCGGCCGGAGGCGCGGTGATAGTCGCCGCCGCCTGTTGCCATCGTCTCTTTAATTTCGGCTTCTCTCCTGTTGCTACGTTACGTTACTCTGACTGATGTTTTTTTATTATTTTTGGAAAAATCACGTTACTCTGAATATCTGCGCGTCGGCGTTGCACATATGGCACAATATCCTACAAAACAGAGGTGGGTGGGTGGGGCTCTCGTCAAGTGAAATACTGTATGGAGTAAGTCATAAGTGGATGGTTTAAATTAACCTCACGGAGTATAGAGGCCGACATGTAGGTGAGATTTTAAATCTTGATGGTACTCGCCATCTAAAATTAATAAAGCCGTGTAAAGCTAGCACCTTTTGCTATCAAAGATACTCTGTATGACCGATCACAAATAAAACTCTTGTTTGGCGCTGCTCTGGCTCCTTCCACCGCCAAAGACGCTCTTTTTACCGGGTGCCACACTCGGAAAAGGACTTTAATCTGGTAGTGTTTTGTCCGATAACATTAAATACTATTAAATATTGTTAGGTTATAGATTGTGTGTACAAATCAAAACGGTTCTAGCTCCGGTTAGAATAATGAAAAAAAAAAGAGCCGGAGGAACTATGAATTTGGGACTTGCTGGCTCTTCCATGATATAGCAGCCACAAGTATATAGTACTGCAAGACAAAGACAGGATAACATGACTCCCTCATCAAACGAACATATATACACGTAAAAAATTGTACCACTGTAGTGATTTTATATACACGAACTTTTAACTTACACGTGCCATAGACGCGCACTCCTGCGTGCGATGTCTGACCTAGCTAGTAGGCACTATGCATGTTCGTGTTAAGAGATAAAATAATGGATTTATAGTCAAGCTAGTCAGTATTTTTGATGATGTAAAGGAGAAAATGAGGAGAGAGAAGAGAGCTTGGCTCCTATTCTAACACCAAGCTAGATACGGATGCATAGACATTAGTGAGTCCCAGTAGAGATGAATGTGAGGAGGAATAAGAAAGATAATAAAAACATAAAACAATAAAATGATAATAAAAACATAAAACAATAAAGAAATCTTGTAGCCAAGTAGGAGACTAATTGTCGTATAACTTGGCTCTTACTACTTGGCTTATAGTCAAGCACTTGGCTCTACTATTAACCATGCTCTAAGAAACGTTCATGGATTATTGTGAGAAACTAATTGATTTTTTCTTGTGCTGAGTTTCGGCTGGTACAAACAAAGGTGTATCTAGTTCTGTCTAGATGCAGTTTGGTAGGTTTTCTTGATTTGCCTAGATCTAGACAAAGCTGGTGTTTGGTAGAATGAGAAACCCCTGCAAAACAGACTTGTTAAGATTGACTAAAATTGTTCCACTCTCTCTACAACAAGCAATAAAGAGGATTAGTACAAAAATGAGCTCCACTAGATCCTTTAACTATTCATCTCCTTAAAATTATTCCTCAAGCTTTCACAATTCTCCATGTCTCCTTAAAGAAAGGAGGAAACCATACATTTTTCTCAATCATCTTTCTTCCTTCTACTAGACACTTACATCTTGGATCATCGCCACCTTGAGCCACACCTTGCCGAGCCATGGAAGAAGGAGAAGAGGGAGAGAGTCGACCATGTGAGAAAGAGGGAGGGGAGAGCAAGCTAGAGCTAGCCGAGGACTAAGGAAAAACATATCCTCTATGAAACTACAAAGAATATTTTTCTCAATTTCCTATAGCAATTTTTAAGAGAAAGAGAAAAGATAACATTTTTGAGATGGTATAGAAGGATAATCAAACGTAAATGCATGCTTTGAAATGTTTTATGCACTCCACTCAATTAAAATTACATGATGCTGGGTATATAAGGTGAAACTTTGACAACTAGTTTATTTTTAGACTAAAAATTTCAAATAGAGATACTTAATTATTAATAACGTATTTTTTGTTTGATTACCATCAATCTCAGTCCATCTATGTAACTGTTTTCAAATTGATGGTCAAATTGAGTTAAATGTGTGAATCACAGACAAACTTACATTTTTGAACAATTGAGGATAAAACATTTGGACTCGGACCCGGTACGCACCGCCTATGTCAAGCTGGTTGCAACTACTAGCAATTTTGGAACTGCAGCCGTACCTTGATTCCCCAAGTATTTACATCTATTTCACGCAACTGAGCCTTTACAGTAGGTTGAACAGAACCGGGGCAATTATGGAACTTACAAGGGTTAGAGTGGAAAACCCTTTTTTCTTAAAGGGAAAATAAACGAAGGGGAGAAGCATATAGCACCAGCGAAACACGGGAACGGCGGAAGCAAACAACTAGAAATTCCCCAGCCCCTGTTCCTTGCGTGCGGTTTGATCTCGTCGGAGGCCCCGGCCGCGGTTACCCAATCCGCCATCGAATTCGATGGCGGCCAACGCCGGGAACAAGATCCGGAACGCCAAGCTGGTGCGAATTCCTGTCCCGACCGCTCAATTTCAGTTCTTGGTTTCGCCGCAGATCGAATCGCGGCCGGCCGGATCTTGATCGCCGGCACTGGGCTACATGGTGCTTAGCGCCTGGGATTGTTGCGATTGTATATACTTTCTTTGCCTGTGGATTATTGTGCCGGGACAAATAGATGGGGTCCTTGCGTTATGGTTGTTGGTAGAAGTTTTTAAGGATTTATTTATGCCTTTTTTTGTGAATTCTCCAATTTATGCTTCTGGATAAGTGTTTTGGCTATTAGGTTGTTTAGGAAGAGAAACAGTAATTGTAATTTTAGCTGGTAAGGTTGTCAAATGTAGAGTGATCAGTTTAGTTGACCTTCGATGCTGGTGGTAGTTGAAGTCTTAAATGGTCCCAGTTCATGAATAAATTCCGTTACTTGAGGTTTTAGGAGCTTGCAGTTTTCATTTTAATCATTCATCATGTGAATGCTAGTGTTTCATTATACTTCGATTTATCAGGTTCTTCTTGGAGATGTGGGCGCTGGCAAATCTAGCTTGGTTCTTCGGTTTGTTAAGGGACAGTTTGTTGAATTCCAGGTGAACCAATGGAAATACTTATTGTGCTGAGAGATTGGATCGTTAGCTTCTGTTCTGATACATTAGTCCATCTTTGTAGGAATCAACAATTGGAGCAGCTTTCTTTTCCCAGACCTTAGCGGTAAATGATGAGACTGTTAAGTTTGAAATCTGGGATACTGCTGGGCAGGAGAGGTATCATAGCTTGGCCCCCATGTACTATAGGGGTGCTGCCGCCGCCATTGTTGTCTATGACATCACAAATCCGGTTAGTAATACACTAATGATCTACCTGTATTTTTGATAAACAAATGAATTAGGATTTCTCAGTAGTTTTCCCAAGCTTGTAATTTTGTTGATGATTTTTTTTAATGCAAAGTGGTTAAAACCATTTTTTTTTCTGAGATGTCATAAATGCATTTAGCAAAAGTTTTCTGGTGGTTACATTCATGGTTTACTTGTGAGGCAAACAATTTAAACTAGATATTGGTTTTAAATATGGCAAGTGACAAGTTCTAGTTTGTCATCCTTACGGCAATGCAAAAAAATTGTTGAACTTTCAATAGGTGTCTAAGAGGTACCGGTGGTGTAGCCTATGATTATGCATACTTCTATTTTGTTGCCAAAATACTTTGATAACTCATAGTTGACAATACACCCAGCACTCTGCACTAATCATTGTGTATCTATGTCTAGCTTGTCTGCCCGAAGAACGATTAACACTTTCTACCCTGATATGTTTGTACATCTCTTATTTTATAGCCATATTTGAACTCAGTTTCTACCCTGAGATGTTTTGTACATCTCTTATTCTGTAGTCATATTCCAACTCATTATGTGGGTCCCTGTTTGTTCATACTTCATAAAGGAATTGAGAAGCAATATAGCATTCTAATTCAATCATTTAACTGTTCTATTTCTTATCCCTATCTTTAGGGCAATTACTCCACCCAAGTTCATTTCTTTCTGTGGACTTAAACATTTTTGTGTTTACCTTTAGGCCTCCTTCACCCGTGCCAAGAAATGGGTTCAAGAACTTCAAGCTCAAGGTACATCATTTGTTCTACATGAATGCTGATGATACTCTGTCTATGTTTAGTTTTTTTCCTGCCAAGAAATGGTTTGTTATGTTAGAAAATGTACATGATACATTCCATTGCTCCTTATAGTTGATAGTTAACCTATATGGCATTCATCACCCTGTGTCTCTGGTTTTCAGTATTCACTGATTGTGTATATAGTGGGCTTCTTTTAAATTTAAATCGCCAAGACAGGAGGACATAGTGGTGTTAGCAGCGTTTAGTAATTGGTGGATAAAGATCGATTGGATGCCTTGGAAACATTGGAAAGGATGTGTTTTTAATGGGGTTCGCCTGATGTGCTTGACATGGATTCATTGTAGTGGATTGCAGGTTCAGTTGGTCATTTTGTTCTTTTTTCAGTGGCATGTCTGTAACTTCGATAGTTTTCTGGGTGTTGTATTTCTAGGACTTCCTTCCCCTTAATTCAGTAATGCAACTTAAATCTCTCCAGTCTAAATCATCAAAGAGTTCGTGCATTTCCTTGTTTACACTGTTGTGAATTTATTTTTACCGCGCACTTGGTGAATTTATTTTTCCCAAGCGAGATACTGTAGGTTGTTGATACACAAGTAATGTTTTTCCCCTTTGCTTTGGTTAGGAAATCCGAATACAATAGTGGCCCTTGCTGGAAACAAGGCCGATATGTTAGATGCGAGGCAGGTGCCAGCGGAGGTATGTGATTCCTTCTTCCCTGTCTTTCCTCCTTTCCACATTCATACCACACTATCTTATCTCTAATATGTGTACTTACTAATTGGTTACCTTAGATGAAACTAATATGTAACTATGTAACCAATTGGTCATTCAGATCTTCTTTTCCATTATAGCATTGCATGTACTCATCACCATGTCATAGAATGCCTTGCTTTGCTTTTTGTGTGTGTATGACAGTTTGGCCACACTATAATAAACCTTTTTGGGAGTGTACTTTAATGCAGCCTGCCTATTTTTATTCTTTAAAATCTCTTTATTACAAAATAAATAATAAATCATACTGCACTAGATATACTGTCGCATATCTTAACTTCTATTCTAAGATCTCATATCTGCATTCTTTGTTTAGTTTGCTGCATCAATATGAACGAAGTATATATGGTAAAGAGTCATGCTATTAAGTTTATCGCATATCTTGCTTGGTTGGTGTATACCTATGGGTGTTACAATCAGTTCAATTTTGTTGATTTGTGTGCACGTTGTTGGTTTGATGCAGGAAGCAAAGACGTATGCCCAGGAGAATGGGCTCTTCTTCATGGAGACATCTGCTAAAACTGCAATCAATGTGAATGACATATTTTATGAGATTGGTGAGTTGAGTACCATCCTAGTGTGGGCAGTCCATGGGCTGAAAATCATTTGTACAGGTGGATCTTTAAGCTGTAGTACTATCTAACTTTTTACACATTAATTGTCATCTGATCCCATTGCAGCAAAGAGATTGCTTCAAGGGCAACAGGCTCCAAGCCCACAGGCTGGAATGGTTCTGAATCAGAGGCCAAACGAGAGGATGGTCAGCTCATCTTCATGCTGCTCTTGAAGCTGTGTTTGAACTTCATAGTGCTGTTATGAAATGTATCAGAGGAGGTTAAGCAAAATATCCCATCTCGCCTGTGTGGCTGCCTTCCAGGCTGATGTGCTCCTCGTTTCTTTTCACATGTTTGTCATGTAAATGCCAATACTAGAATGTCACTGCTTGGACAGAAGTGTTACCAAAGTGTTGATTGTGCTCTTGTCATTTGATTACGTCCCTCAAGTTCCCAAATTTGCATATATATACAAGGTGGAGTTTTATTGAAGTTTTTAACTTGGTTACTGAACGGATGATATATCCACAGTGAAATCCTATTGACTTTGTAAACCATGGTAAATTCAGCTACAGTTTCACTGCTGCCGCAACCAAGAAAAGAAAGGTGTCCTGTGTTTCAGTACAAGCATCGGGATTGTACTGTTGAACAAACCATCCATTAAAATGCTCTTCAGATATACACATGGCACAGATGGGCTAAGCAGAACAGCGTGCTGGATCTCCGATACAAACCAAACTGGTTATGACTTATGAACTTCCAGCTTCGCTAAAAACAGCGCAATTTCACCTAATCTAACTTGTTTGCTAATACTTTACATATTAACTTTCTCTAGTTACCCTGATATCCATAACTTTACAGATTAAGGTCATGCAGTGGTGCCAGAAAGACCAATACTGTTGATAGTTCTGGGATCCTCTTGGTGCCATCCATCATGGCCATTTTGCCAGTGTTTTCATCACACCTTTTAAGATCTTCATGAACCACATTGTGTTCATTACAAAGAGCACTGATGGCACACCAAACGTCAGGTAGTACCCAAAGGCATGCATCTGCATTATCTGTTAGATGGCACAAAGAGACAACGACGTTTATACTTGAGTATGATTGTATAAAACAGACTAACTGCATTTGTAATGAAATGAAGATCTTAGTACCTGACTGTAGTGCAAATAGATGTGGTAAAATACATACATGAACAAAAATATCCTTGCCACCTGAGGAAATATGGACAAATGCTATGATGAGCCAAGTACCAACATCAGGGGGAAATGAATCTTTTCTAAAAAATGGTTAACTAGGTAAATGGTGTTATTAAAAAGGAAAACATCCTAGTACAACAATTGCTGAGACAATTTCTAAATTCATGTCTCATAAAAAAGGGCATTTGCAAATAAAAATGTGATTATATGGGTGCAGTGACTCACAAGTCACAAGCTTTATGATTAGATTTTTATGTGTTCCTTTCTTATATCTCCAGTTTTTTTTTGGTTTTGCATATCAAAGCCTCGCATAGACATTTGCATTATGTTTCCAACGAACAATCAATAAGCATGAAAAAGGGAAAGAAAAACTCATTTCAATTTAAGAAATACTAAATATACTAAATGGTGCATACCAGCCATGCAACAGACATCAGAATTCCATTAACCAAGTAAGCACTTGATTTCTTCAGTCCAGCAGTGTCAAGAAACCTTAAAAGGAAAGAACAACATTAAAATCAAATGATGTTGATGATTAAAAAAAATATTCAATTTCTTACCATCTCAAGTTGATTTCAGGGGTGGTTGTCTCTGAAATGAGAACCATGTAAGTGTAAAACTGCCCTTCCCCAGACAACATGGTGTAAGCTATTGCAACCAGGGAAAGAGTATGGTGGAGGACCTGAAATGGCAAACACATAACCATAAGATAATGCTAGCTAGGGACCAACTGCGAATATTGTAACATGTTGCAAAAACATGTGTACTTATTCTGAAAAAAAAAAATGTTATGTTAAATCAGACTAAGTTATGAATATTGGTTGTTGTGCACATAGTTTAATGTTTAAGTTGACACCTACATATTCCATTCCACCAAGAGAAGGATACAGCCAGAAGATCATTGCAAGATCAGTGATGAAGTAACCAACAGAAACCTATCAAGCGATACATTCAGGACACAAATATGTTAACTCAAAGATGAAATGTAAGCACACATGTAAAGAATAAAAGAAATGCTAATGTAACATAATAAATGATATTCAATACCCCTAACGCAGAAGTGGATATTATTGAATTACGGAATGTAATAGGTCCCTTGACACGGTCGGAGAAAAGATCAGTTGACGTGACAAGATATAATGATACAGCCGTGATAAAAATTGCATGGGCGCTGGACATACCCCTAAAACAAGTATAATTGGTCATCAGCAGGAAGTTTCTGAAATGAAATTTGGAATACGAGTAATATAGGTGTACTAGCTCTGACACAATACTGACCTATTGTTCCATTCAATGCGCTGTATTTTTGTCAATGAAGTATAGCCCTTGAAATAAAAGGAGCTCAGTATTCGAGTGAAATCATAAGCCTGAAGAAGAAAGCATGTCATTTGTCAAAACAACAAACTAGAAGCATGGCTATAAATAACTAAGAACTTATTATGTGACACACAAGGTCCAGAAGCCTGCAGCCATATATTCTGTCGCTTAAAGAAATTACTCTAGAAGGTTGTTTTGTTCTTACTAAAGGATGGTGGGAGTTGGATAATGGTTATAACTGGTGCCACAGGTTTTCTTTGTCCTCTATATCCTTGATTCACACGATCATTTTGACTTGGGATGAAGAATGGCATGTGATGGATGATATAGTGGACTCAGCATTTCTCAACTTTTGGCAAACCGATTTAAACCACTTGTTTTGTTCAGGTATATCTTTATGTCAAAAATCAAATTGCGAAAGGTCTTGGCGCCATGGTCGCTTGTAGCCCCCTGTCCTATAGTTGGATTTGGTCTAGCTAGTCGTAGCATATATGTCTTTGGTGCAAATGAAAAAATGTAAAACTACTGCCCAGCGATCACGGGCAAGTGGTGTAGGCATGTGTGTGTGTGCGCGTGCATGTTGCTGCGTATGGCTATTTTGGCCTAACTTGCCTTCTCTTAATGCAATGATATGCAGTCCTCCTGCATATTCGAGAAAAAAATTGCTGGATAGGAAATTACAGTTAGCATTAATTCATCAACAGTACAACAACTTAAGTGAGAGTGAGAGGTCTGAAGGTGTCAACAAGGTTGCCAATGGTTTAAAAGGAGGAACCATTAATTGTGGTTGCATCTCATTTCCTCTCTATTGATAAGCCTTGCAAGGGAGAAAGTCAATGTGTTCAGTCAACATTGTTGGCTAAGGAATTACAGTTAGCAGAAAAATTATTGATAGTACAATAACTGCGCCGAGAATATGGGAGGGAAAAACTACATTTAGAATATTGTAAGCTCAGTTCGTCTCCTTTCAATTAATAGGCCAGCTACTAGTCACTGGTATCCATGGTAGTTAGCCTTTCACACAATTGGGTACAAGCTGATGTTACTCATTTGGGTTAGTAGAAAAAGTCTTCCATTTGGTTTAAATAATCTCTAAAAGGGTAATCATCCTGGGCAAACTAGTAGGCTACAAGCATGGATCGGCATCCACATCAAGTTTGATTACCCAATGCAATCGTGAACCATAATAACTTGGGCATCAGAATAGTAAATCAACCTACCATCTTGCAGAGGAGAATGCCGATGAGCACAGAGGTGTACGGAACAAGTGGATCAGCTAGCAAGTAGTCCCTCATCATCGCCTGCGCTTGATACTTGTAAGCAGTCACCGCCGCCATCTTCCACGGCTCAAACAGCACCTGCACCACCACAAGGCATATGCTAAGATCAACCCACATCGAAAGAACAATCGCTAAAACTGGATCTTGGGAAGCTCTCAGACACCTACCAAAACAGCCCTAGCAACACAGTTTTTAATGCTGAATTGATCAGCAGTATTTCCTAACAGGTATTAGCAATTTGGTCCAACATCCTATAACAAAGCTCGATGGCTATGCCTATCAAAAGGACAAAGCACACGCCATTGCCCAAGCAACCCGTGTCAATGATCACACCGACGAACTCCAAAGCAGGCCGTCATGGCACAAATACCACAAGACATCATCAGGTCGGCTCGGTGTCGGTGACACAAGTAGATCTCCATGCACAGGCACGGCAGCACCAAACCGCAGCGCCACATGGTACGCAAAGGCAATGTACCTAACCCGTAACCTGCCAGCACGGAGACTCGATACACCAAGAAACGCCCACCGACGACAAGAACCGTAGAACAAGAAATCCCCCCAAATCGCAGGAACCAGTAAAGCCTAAGATCCGTAGGAGGGGGTCAACTGAAGTACACAAGCCCAACCCCACCCACCAGGAAAGAAGGTTCAAGAAACAAACGCCAACAAACGATCCGCACAGGGGGGCAGCAGAGCAGGGGCTATACCTCGCGCAGGGAGCGGACTGCGGAGCTCGCGGGCGTGAGATGTGCGGCGCGGTTACGCGCGCGGAACAGGAGGAGCTTGGGAGGCGGCGGTGAGGAAGAGGGGCAGGCTCAGCTCCATTTCTTGGGTGGTGGTGTGCGCTCGTTGTGCTGTTGGCCTTGGCGGCGAGGGGAGAGGTAGCTGCGGCGTGCCACTGCCACCATCCGTCCGAGCCTTTGCCTCATTTGCAACCATCCTCTTCATTAAAATTAAAGTTTGCGGCTTGGTTACCACACCAGCGTTAAGCGCTTAATCTGCTGGTGGAGAAATCATTTTTGAGCAAATACACACAGCTTTTTGTTGGTTTTTTCACACTCCTTGAGCAAACCGAAAAAGGCTGGTGAGTGAGGGAGGAACGGAGTTGTCATTTGACGTGGCAATTTCAGCTGCAGTTCTTTGGGCATCCAGGTGACCAGGTCCAACCAGATTGTCAGTCAGCGTTGCTGTCAGCTGGTAGTGGAGCTTGGTCACTATGATAGGCTGGATCCGGATAAGCTGCATTTGGTGAGCAGCTGCACATAGTAGTAGATGACATGTTACCATTCAACAACCAAGAATCTATACCAAGGCATCCTCAAGTATTAATTTCCCCTATCACATCTTCAAGTATTAATCCTTGAAATAGCTAGAGCTCCTATGAGACAAACAAGTGGTTTCATATAGCAATCAGTTTTAAAATCTAAAGCTTTAATGCGAGGTGTGCAAAAGTATTTAGAGCGGAGAGGATAGGGCAATTAGGTCAGTGAATGGAGATAGAGACTCATTTTGTAAATCACTAACAACCCTACACTAATATTGCTAATATAGTACTACCTCTGCCTCAAAAATATGCAATTTTTAATTTAGACTGGGTCAAACTTTTTTAGTTATATAACTAAAACTGTGTGAAATATTATATTATTTGTGGCTCAAAATAGATATACTCTAAAAATGTATTTGACTACTTTTTATACTCTAAAACCTTTTTTTAGAAAGTTATAATTGTTTTTTTACTGAGAAGTCAGCACTCTTTTTTTTTTGACTGAGAACAACACTAGCTCGTCGCTCGACAAAGGGGCTCATACATGATACATTCTCACATGATTGGCTCAGCTTCGGTGTGCACAGTCCAGTTAGTACAATCCAGGACGACTGTATTGCCTTCACAGGTGAGCGCGAGCGGCCACTTTTCTTTTCCGCGAAAAGTGCTATTCTGCGGTTACACATACTCGGTCGGAGACGGCGATACTGATTGAACGCCGCCGCCGCCGGGTGGGCATCACATGCGCCCTACTACTCTGGTCTGGTGCACGCGTTACAATTTTATTACAGAGCTACCTGTTCCTGTCGCAGATTTTGCTCGTACGCCTGCGACGTGCTACCACACTACCAGCCCCCGGCTTGCGGCTTGCACTTGTGTTGGTTGCGCGGTGCAGGTCACACAAGCCAAAATCCTCGGGTCCGGTCCGGTGGATCGGGATCGGTGCTGGTTACGTTGCGTGGACCCGACGGCAGCACGTCACGTTGCTTCCTCCCCTTCTTTCGGCCGTTGATGCTGACCTGCTTTTATTTTAAGTATTTTTTTCCTTGCTCAGAATGGCAAGCAAATAATAATCGTGGACTGAAGAATCCGCTGCAAAAGCCGAAAGCCGGGGCCGGGGAGCTCACTCAAACATCCCGTCTCCCGTGCCACACTGCCACGTGACGTCGGTGTCGGTGGAGGCGTGGAGCTTTGCTTTGTTGCGCTGCTGTTTGTTTGTTTGACTATGTTGTTGTTATTATATTATTATTTTTCTCTATATTTTTTATATCATCAGTCTTGTATCGTTTTTTTCTAATTAAAACGTAGGTCGTTTCAGTTTCTCTTTAACTGGAATTTGCCTTACTTGATCAAACTTATGAAAACGTCAAGTTCCAAATAAAAACTTACAAAAAAGTTACGAAACATCTACTATATCGAATCAGTTTCAGTAAACTCGTGATGAAGTGTGCATACGAATGTTTGCTTCTATATTGTGTTTCAGAAACAATCCACATACTACACTTACTTATTTATTTTCTCATAGTGCAGTTAACAATTTTTCTATGAAGTTATTAAAGCTAGATAGGTTTAGGTTAGAACAATCTATGATGACTTACTCCCTCTCTCCCCATTTCAGAGTGGCCGTGTAGGTGTGCTTTTGGCTGTTCTCATTCAAAGCAGCATGCATGTATCCGGCTGTGACTTTCGTTAGTGCAGTGAATCTTATATGTATCAAAGTGAAGGCTAAAATAACCAACAAATGAGGATTAAGGGAGTATATTTTGGTACATTAAGAGTATTATGATATTAGAATGTCCAAATCTATGAACGGAGTATAGCGTGTCGTGAAAATGGAAGGTGCTTTGTCCTTATATTGTAATAACTTCATTCTAAATTATAAGATTTTTGTCTTTTTTACATTAAGTTTAACCATTTGTCTTATTTAAAAATTTGTATAATTATTTATATCTTTTTTATGGCTTGCTTTGTTAATAACAGTTCTTCATACAACAGAAGACTGTTTCTACCCGGTGGTGGCCAGGAAGTTATCTTTTTTGTTTTACTCTTTTTTCTGCTATTTGAAACTCTATGTTATTGGTGCCAAGCCCCCAGTGGCTCTTGCTATCAGTCTTTTTTGTGGCTTAGGTGGTCGTACCCCTTTTATGGTCACATGTTATCCTCTATCACTTTGTTTTAATGGATAATCGATCTAGATCATGGAATATTCTATGCTGGAATGTAAGAGGTTTAAATGATGCTGAAAAATGCCCCCCATTAGAAATAAGATAGAGGAGAGCAATGCAAGCATCTTCTGCTTGCAAGAAACCAAGAGAAGTTGCTTTGATATAGCCTTCATCCGTAAGTTTGCCCCTAGACGCTTTGATAAGTTTGATTACTGCCCCTCAGAGGGTGCCTCTGGTGGCATCTTAGTTTGCTGGGCATCTGCCCATTTCTCTGTGGCCTGCCTTGAGAAGCAGAACTTTGCTCTAAAGCTATCAGTTTCCTCTATGCATAACTTGGACTCCTGGACACTGGTAGTTGTATATGGCCCTTGTAAGTGGCCAGCCAGGTCTAACTTTGTCAATTGGCTATACAATTTGAGAATTGGAGAGGATGATCTGTGACTTTTTATGGGTGATTTCAATTTCTATAGGTCGATTAACAATAGAAATAGGCCTGGGGGGAAACTTCAATGATTGTCTCACGTTTAACAGCATCATCAGCCATTTGGGGCTTATTGAGTTACCTATTAAGGGCAGAAGCTATACTTGGAGTAATATGCAGGACTCCCCTCTCCTTGAGCAAGTGGACTGGTTTTTTACCTCAGTTGCCTGGACCACTCGGTACCCTCTCTGTCTAGTTCTCCTACTGGCTAAGATCACCTCTGATCACCTACCCTGCAAGGTATAGATTGGCACAAATATACCAAAGGCAAACACATTCAGATTTGATGGTTCAGTCACCCAGGTTGCTCTGATCAGATTACAGATGCTTGGTCTGCTCCCACCAGATGTACCAATAGTGCACATATGATTTCTGCTAAGTTCAAGCTACTCAGGAGAATGCTCAAATCCTGGTCAAAAAATCTCTCTAACTGCAACATCACAATTGAATTCTTTGACAAGCTAGAGGAAATTAGAATTATGTACCCCCAAGAGTAGGCATTCAGAAAAATAATCAAACAG
The DNA here is from genome assembly GCA_023333625.1 of Bothriochloa decipiens. Taxonomy (NCBI): domain Eukaryota; kingdom Viridiplantae; phylum Streptophyta; class Magnoliopsida; order Poales; family Poaceae; genus Bothriochloa; species Bothriochloa decipiens. The sequence goes on along the minus strand of JALGXP010000027.1, from coordinate 33,129 downwards.
CACATCACTAATCTCCTTTTCATGCAGAAGACTTATTGGAGGCAGAGATTCACTCAAAGGCTGGTCCAATATGGAGATGAAAATACTAAGTTTTTACATGCCATGGCAACTGAGAGGTACAGAAGAAATGTCATCAGCCAAATTGTTGATAGTAGTGGCAGAATGGTCTCTGACCACCATGAGAAGAGTGCCCTCTTTTATCAGGAGTTTAAAAGAGGACTAGGGTCATCAAAGGAAGTTTCAATGCAGTTCAGTCTGAGTGAGATTATGCATCCCTGCAATAACTTGGAGAGTCTCTGTGTTCTCTTCAGCAATGAGGAGATTGATTCCATCATCCTTAACCTCCCAAATGACAAGACTCCTGGGCCTGATGGCTTCAACAGTTTCTTCTTCAGAAAGGCATGGCACACCATCAAGGCTGATATATATAAACTTTGCAGAGGATTTTATGATCACAAGGCAGACTTAAAGAGCATCAACTCCTCATATATTACTTTGGTCCTAAAAAAGATAATCCTGAGAATGTGAATGATTTCAGGCCCATTTCTTTGTTAAATACCTCTATGAAGAGTTTCACTAAACTATTGACTAATAGACTTCAATCCAAAGCCTTGCAAGCTGTGAATGAAAATCAGTATGGCTTTATAAAGGGAAGAACAATCCAGGATTGTTTAGGATGGGCATTTGAATACCTCCATAAGTATCATCAGTCAAAAAGAGAAATTATACTCTTGAAGCTTGATTTTGAAAAGGCATTTGACTTAGTAGAACACTCGGTCATTCTTGACATTCTCAATGCAAAAGGTTTTCCTACCAAATGGATAAGATGGATCTCTGATATTTTGAGTTCAGCCACATCTGCAGTCCTAAGTAATGTGGTGGGCAAGGAATTCAAATGCAAGAGGGGTTTCAGGCAAGGTGACCCCTTCTCCCCTCTTCTATTTGCTGTGGCTGCTGACCTGCTGCAATGTGCCATCAATGCTGAATACCAGATGGGCAACATCATGCCTCCCTTTCCTCAACACCCTGATTCTCCCTTCTCTGTCATCCAATATGCTGATGATACCATCTTAGTCATGTAAGCATGTGAAAGTTAGCTGATGCACGTCAAGGATATCCTTCACAATGTTTCCCTATCTAGTGGGCTTCTGGTTAACTACCACAAGTCCTGCTTGATCCCCATAAACACATGCCTTGCAAAAGCTGCTTCCCTGGCTCAAGTATTTGGTTGTACGATTGGGACATTCCCCTTTACCTACTTAGGGCTTCTAATGGGTACAACAAAACCTCTGGTCAAGGATTATGCTCCTCTTATTTGCAGAATTGAAAAGAGGCTCTCAGCTAGTTCACAGTGGTTGTCATATTGAAAGTCCCTAGTTTAGTTTTGGGTAATTGATGAAACCTAAGGACTAACCTTGTTTCTAAGTGGATGATTTAGAGAAAGGTAGTCCATGCCAAGTGAAGCTCAATGTTGAGGCATGACATGAAGTATGCAACCTAAGCATGGTGAAGATCAAGATGGGCTTGGCTCGATGG
>JALGXP010000027.1:0-26593 GCA_023333625.1 Bothriochloa decipiens | reverse complement strand
GCCCTTGAGTGACATAGAGATCATACTTATACTAGATTTGTCAATAGAAGGCTTGCTCACCTTGTAGGCTAGGCAAAACCGCGGTTACGCCATTTGTTATACTAATCAAGTTTTGTCTAGTGGTTTGTAGAATTTTAATAGGCTATTCACCCCCCTCTAGCCATCTAGGACCTTACACATATGCTGGGAGATTGCAACTTGTCAATTCTGTCCTGTCCTCGATCCCAACATACTATATGTGTTATCTAAAACTTCCTGTTGCAGTGGTGGAGATAATTGCCAAGCATAGAAAAAATTACCTTTGGAGAGGTAGTGACTTCTGGAGGAAGGGTTACAATCTTACTGCATGGGAAATGGCAATAAATCCCAAGGCTAAAGGTGGCCTAGGTGTCATCAACCTGACTCTTCAGAATGAAGCTCTGCTACTGAAGCACCTGGATAAATTTCTCAACAAGGCTGATATTCAATGGGTTGATCTAGTCTGGAAGAAGTATTACCCTGATGGAGTCCCTCACCTCAAAAAGGAAAAAGGATCTTTTTTGTGGAAAGATATCTTAAGACTCCACACTCAATACAGGGGTGTTGCCATTTGCAACTCAGTCAAAGGAAACATTGTCAGCTTTTGGAAAGATCTAATAAATGGCACCATATTCTCAAGCAAATTCCCAAACCTGTTCCAGTTTGCTATTAATCTAGTAGCATCTCTCTGGAAAATTAGAACATGTGAAAGTTTGCTTGACTGTTTCAAGATCCCAATATCCAGGACAACTTACAATGAATTCCTGGAATTACATGAAGAGCTCTTATCCATGCAGCTTATTCCACCTAAAGCAAAGGATCACTGGCATTTCATTTGGGGGCATCAGCAGTACACATCTAGTAGATATTATCAGTACCACTTTGCCTCTATTGTCCCTCTCAAAACAGTCATCTGGATGTGGAAGTCCAATTGCATTCCCAGGATTAAGTTTTTTGCCTGGCTCCTGCTAAATGATCGTCTAAACACAAGAAACATGCTTCGAAGGAGAAAGAAATTCTTGAGAGAAGGATACAACTGTGTTTTGTGTCATGCACAGACCGAAGAAACCATTGAGCATCTATTTTTTTGAGTTCCCTGCTGCTACCACAAGATGGTTTGTTCTTGGCCTCTCCTGGGATGAAAATGTTGACATTCATAATAAGCTGATCAATGCAAGAGGAACTTTCCCCTACCCTTTCTTTATGGAAATCTTCATCATAGGTGCCTGGTGTATCTGGAATGAAAGAATTTCCCTCATCTTCAATGGAAAGCTCCCAAGTCTGGCTACTTGGAAGGCTGCTTTCAAAAAGGAAGTTAAAGATCATTTGTTTAGGATAAAGCAGAGTCTGCACTCGAGTATCAACCAGTGGCTTGAGGCCTTGTAATTGTCTTCCTTTTCCTCCCTCTCCTGTCTCCTTTTCCCTTTTCTAGTTTTCAGGTTAGTGCAGTGCTTAATCACTGGTTAAGCCTTTTTCTTTTCTCTGCTTGTTTTTTCTCTTTGTACTCTATGCTACTTCCTGTTTGTTTATTTTAGTTGCCGAGGAGCTTTTGCTCCACGGTTCTCGGTTAAAAAAAATAATAGTTCTTCAAGAATGACTTAAATTTAACAATAGTTATATAAATTTTTTGAATAAGAAGAAAGATCACACTTAGGGTAAAAAAGTCATGTTTATTTTTTAATTTAAAATGGAGGTAGTATTTTTCTAGCTTTAATCCAAACAAAAACAAAGCTATTCATTTTGTGGACACCATGACTATGACACCGAGGTGCTTGGTAATTTTTTTCAATCTCAAGATATACCAATACCAGTTTACTCGAGATATTTATATTGAATGTGATTATTTTGGATAGTGTGTGGATAGGTGCATTTACAGTGACACGTGTGAAGCGTTGCTTGACCAAGACTCTTACATGAAGCTCTGCTTACGCAGCAAAAGCAAAGCCTTAACGCCTACTCGCGCTAAAGAAAAGGACTTGAGGCCTACTAGGTTCGCCGTTTCCTTCATTTGTGGCTTCATCTTTTTGAGGGAACAAAGTTCCTTCTCTGCATCAAACGCATATTATTTCGTCGAAATGTGGCATGCATACTTGCTTATACTCCACTTTGCTGAAATTTCGATACGGCCGGTCATGGTTTCAAGTGTATCCAACAATATTTTGCTAGTAGTGAGTAACTAACTTATAGTAGGCAATAACTCGTATCTAGGATTTTTGGATCTTTTACTGGTCTAATAACTTAGGCCATGTTTTGTGTGTGCAAATGGCCTCACCTAACAAGCCAAAGAAATGTCACGTGTTTAGATAATTTCACCCTTCTTGTAAAAACTAGCTTCTCCTTTTTACAGCTTTTATGCAAAGCCGTTTTATGAGCTAATGTCTAGACTTTAGTAGAATTTCATCAAAAGAGTAAGAACAGTCAGAGTTGAAGCCTTGCCAAAGAGAATCTTATTGTAAATTTGATAATAGCCAGATATAATATACCAACATTCAATATTTGTGCATATATAATTAAATAAGGTCGTGCAAATATCTTAAGATTAACAATTATAAGTCAAATTTTGCCTTAAGAAAGCTTGCCTAGCCTTAAAGAAGCTTTCCTACCCTTTGAACTTAGGCTTTTTAGTGGGCCATGGACCCGATTCAGCCTTCGGATCTGTCAGTAGGAAGTTGACCGTACAAGCATATAAAGAAACCATGAGCTACAAAAGGCTATGACATTGCCACACTTGTGGACGTTAACGATAATCTACGTACTCAAACTTGTGGCTAGTATTTTTAAAAAAGAAAATTTGCTCTCAAGTCCCGCGAGAATTCTTTTGGATTTCATATACTCCGTCCATTCTAAAATAAGCGATGTCCTAAGTTTATTCTAATTCAAACTATGTCAAATTTAACTAAAGTCAAATTTCACCCTGCACCTGCAACTTCTCTGCAGTATCGCTAATGTTTTCGTTAAAAACAAACTAGTGAGAGAAGATGCGAGGATGATGACCGATGAACATGGGCTTCAGTTACACTCACAAATCACAAAAGCAACAACCGACTCGGATGGTTGTTTCGGATTACATACTCCAGTGTACTAGAAGGCCGGTCGTCCGGCTTATCCAATCTGCAAATAGTATTTTTTTTTAGAAAATCTGCAAATAGTATTTTAGAAGATGAAAATTGCACTGGCAGAGATCAAGCACGTTTCCTCCATACAAGATGCAACACGTGGTTGTTCCAGATGTTCTTGCAAGCGGAATCGATCGAAGAGGCCCGAAATGCTGCGTCGTCCATGACTTTGCCTAACTCCACATCACACACAGATCGGCATAAACACCCCGGCATCGCACCATCACGCGCGTCTCACGGTAGGCCGGCCGACGCACGCCTAACACGCGACGCGCGTGCAGTTCGTGGCCGCGCGACGCGTGCGTTTGGAGTTTAAAACGTGCGCTGCAATGGCCATGCCCGCCCACGCGGTGTCTGCTTCCATTCCGGCACTCGATCGTCGCCGCAACCCGGAAGCCTATATATTCATTCGAACACTGATCAGGAGCAAGGAGCTCGCTTGCCAAGCACTCTCAAACCTCATCCCACTCCATACCTTCTCTTGCTGCGGCCTGTAAGAGAACGGAGTCAGATACAAAAAGACATAACAGGGAAACAGATGGCGGCAGCAATGAAGTCATCGGCCGGCATGGCGGTGAAGAAGTCTCGGAAGCCGTATGTGGTGACCAGGCCGCGGGAGAGGTGGACCGCCGACGAGCACGATCGCTTCCTCCACGCGCTGCTGCTGTTCGGCCGCGACTGGAAGAGCGTCCAGGCGTTCGTTGCCACCAAGACGGCCACGCAGATACGCAGCCACGCCCAGAAGCACTTCCTCAGAGCGGAGAAGAAGAAGCTGGGCCTCGCCGTGGCGGCGCCGCACCCTCGCAGCAGCTCTGTCGGTGCCAGCCCCTGCCATCGACAGCTGCAGCGGGCGGTCACCGGCTGCCCGGCCTCGTGCGCTGATGACGGTGCCTGCTCAGCGCCGGACGTCAAGACGGTTCAGCTCCCGTTGTCACCGGAGGACCTGCAGTTCGCTCAGGTGTACAGGTTCGTCGGCGACGTCTTCGGCTCTGGCGCGTCGCGGCCGGTCGAGGCGCAGCTGCAGAGGCTGCTGGGCGCGGACCCTGTCATCGTGGACACCATCCTACGGGTGTTGGCCAACCTCGAAGACAACTTGTCTCTGTAGCTGGTAGGAGTAGCATCATAGTGCTCGATGACATTTTGTAAGCAGTTAGTGTGCAATAGCCTATCAAGGTATATACGATTTGAGTAACAATTTTTTCTGCATTTATTCTTGAGTACCCTTGGAATAAACCTTCTAAAAAACAATCGCACAGCTTACGTTTGTGAGAATGCCTGGTTGTGACGGTTATCACACGCTGATTACACATACTGAGCATACAGCATAGGGCATCAGTCTTCACTATCACCCACAGTCCACAGATAACAGGTGTAGCCGTGTAGGCTATACAGTGAACTACTATACCGCAGAATTATCCAGCTCAGCGGTTTTTATAGTCTGTTTTTTTTTTTTTTGCCCAAAGATCACCTCTTGGCCTACATCTGTTCAGTATTTACTACTATTACTTGTTTTGCTGAAACAGCTGAGGTGTTGAACTGGGCCTGTTTAGTTCCCCATTTTAGGCCGAAAATTCTGGGTTTTAGGCCAACATTCTGCAGAATACAACTATATAGAATGATGGGGCGGCGGCCAACACCCATCTTGCGTTCTATTCTGTTTTTCTAAAAAATTCTGGATTTTGGGCCAACATTCTGTGTTTTGACATTCCTAAATATTCTGTATTTTGTATTTTATATTTCAGATGAAACTAAACAGGCTTTGAAATAGATATAAAAAGAGCGTACCTAGTGCCGTAGGCTCCCGCACTACGGGGTCTGGGGAAAGAAAAATAGCCAGCAGTCATCCGTACACAAATGTGCAGAGGCTGAGGCTTTAAAATAGATATATCCTACCTTTTTTTTTTTAGAAAAACAGGTTCCCTCTGTTTTATTCCGAGAATAGAACGCAATTCTCAGCATCCGAGTTCAGGTACAAAATCAAAATGCAGACAGGAGTTCTCATGTTCTTCTAAAGACCCCTATACTCTCTGCATCCTGACAGTTAACACTTCTTAGACAGCAATCAAAACTACTGCATTATGCATCACATGAGTACAGGCTCTGGTTTGCTGATGAACTGAATTGACTCTTGTGCTTTTTGTCCAGTCCCACTGCAACGCACCGCATGTTTTCTCTCTCTCGAATAGCACCACCAATCTTCTCAGCATCCTTGCGATCTTGCCTAACACAGTTTCAACATACTTCCAAAGCCCCCCTGACAACAAAGTGCATTTCTTACTTTCCAGATAGACCATAAAGTAGCAGAAGTACACACACTCATACTGTCAAGTTTTTTTCTTAATAATTCACCATCTAGCAATACTTCAAAAATTTCCTCCTAAATGGAGATCAACTGTTTCTATGGACTATTGGAGGTATCTATCCTACTTTCAGTGACATCTTCGTATGCTGACAGAGAATGTTCCTCCAGAGTTCGTACAAACTGATAACAGGGTCTTGTTTAGTTTTCTGAATTGGGGCCAGAATTTCTGTAGCAGAATTCCTATATCATTTTATTTGTATTTGGTAAAAATTATTCAAACTTTGACTAATTAGGCTTAAAATATTAGTTTCGCAAAGTATAACCAAACTGTGTAATTAGATTTTGATTTTATCTACGTTTAGTACTCCATACATGTGCCGGTATTTTGATGTGACGGGGAATTTTTTTTTCATAGTATCAAGTGCTGGAATTAGGAGGGAACTAAACAAGGCCCAAGTACGATTTCAGTAATCTTTTGCGAAGAACCATGTAGTGAAACCAACTTTCTTCCTGCTGGGATAACTGCTTTAATGAGAAGATAGACAGCAGTAGACAGTAGACTGCATCTTCTGTTTTGCCTAAAAATATACTAATATAAGACGAATAATTCTATCAAGTTCAAGTGTTCAACCACTGAAACACACGGTTGCCAAATTCCTCTATTTGACTGCAAATAATCTTCTGGTTTCTATAAGGACGTATGTACCTTTTACATGTCGACAGGCAAACAACTATTTTCTACGAGAGGACCCAGATACATTAGCACAGTAGCACTAATGTTCTATTTCCTACCCCAAAAGCAGTTTTAACATGCAAGACGAGTAGAATGCCTGTAAATCTGACAATCAGCACGTAGAAATTATGTACTGAAACAGTGTTACATGTCAAAACACAACAGCTACAGGGAATTCTCATCAAGTTGGGCCTAATTGCTTCACTGTGCTACGTGTCATCAAAACAACATACAACAAAGCCGTCCTTCGCCGTGGTCCTCAAGAGTCATATATCCTGAGCAGATTGCACCTCAACTACTGGTATCACCGAGACGGCCTCAATTTCCTATTGGATCTACCTCTCCCTTCACACCTCGGAGATGAAGACGAAGATGCTGAGGAAGCTATGGCTGCCACTGCTGCCTTATCTTTTGTGAATGCCTTGCGCACGTCTTCTTTGAGTTCAGAGAAGCGCATTCTCTTGACTCGCTGATCCTCTGGAGTCCCAGTTTCAAGGAAGATCAGATCAGTGGATTCTTCGTTGAGGAACTTATCAAGAACGTCTGAACAATGTGGGAAGTATCGTCTCCCTAGCTCTACTGCAGAGATGGGAAACACCTCAGTAAAAATGATCGCATACTGACCAAATAAACTGAAATATACAGTACTGAGAAAACAATTAGTATATAGGTGAGTGTGCTTGTGTTTTAGCAAACAAAGAAATAACCCGATAGATTCAGTAATGAGAAAATTTAGTATGCATGCATGATTTTGTATTACAAACAAGGCATAGATAGCTATTGCTGCACCTGTCTTTGTTAAAGCATCAAGGCGTTCACGCAACCTCCTATTCTGCATCGTTGGAGTTTCATTTAGATCAACCTCCTTTAGTTTGCTGAAATCGGTGATGCCAGCAAACTCTTCAGTTGAATCAGCTTGTGCAATGCGCATGACAAGCTTGGCTTCCGAAGGGAAGAATATCCGTGCAAACGCAACTGCATAGATATTAACATATAGACTTCAGCAATGATTCTCAGAATGATATACATTAATTTCGATCAGAAAGAGGCAAACCAGCAGCACATACCCATAAATACTTCTATATCATGCCAAGTATAACAGCATACTCAACTATTTTTCAGTTAAAGGAAATAGTTATTTAGTAACTAATCTTTGATTCCTACGTTATTCAAAGCATATAAGCAATGGAATTAATGCAAACAAATCCTAGTGTGAATGTTGCAAAGTAAGCCAGTCAGATCATATACTTCTCAATCTAAGCGGATGCACAAATGACAGATCCTAAAAGCATCGTCTAAGTCCAAGCTATGCCTCAGTGACGCAAATTGAGCTAAAATCAATATACATGAGTACAAATCTTAGATTAGTTCCTGCAGATTGGACTAACGCCAAAATGGTAAAAGCACGATAATGCCCCCCTGGAGTCTAAAATAAATAGCAACATTTTAGGAAGTTGATTTAATAGAAGTAGTTTCAATTTACAATGCGCTATTTTCCACCTAGTACCCCTACTAATTGTCCTTTAGTGGTCTTAGAGAGGCGAATGGGGCAAATTATAAAAGACAAAGTATCAATCAAAAAATAATTAAGGCTAGAGGGATTATAAGCAAACCTCTGTTTTCCAAGTTTATGAGCCTCATGTGAAAATTATCAACCAACAGAGGAGTGGCAATTGACTCCTCTATAGAGATCGGGTCCAAAATGAAGGATTTCCTCTTAAGTTCTTGCTCCAATATGTCGATACACAAGTAAGCCTTACTTTTCTCCTCATACTTCTCCAACTTCCTATTGCAGTCTTTCTCTCTTGTTAACCTCTTGCAGACAGTAAGGGCATCACGTCCATCTCGGGTCCTCTCCAGCACAGAGGCTCCCCTCTCCACGAGCGAAAGAATGATGTCTGGTTCTCTCCTCATGCAAGCTATATGCAGCGGTGTATAACCACTGTTATTCTTCAGATTCACGTTAGCAGAATCCAGTTTCAGCAATTCCGCAAACACTTTGGGCTCACAGTAGGCTGCAGCATAGTGTATCGCGTATGCATCATCCAGGGTCACCATCGATTCCTTCAACAGCAAGCCAACAAGATCAACGTCGTCAGAATCCAAGGCCTTGAGGATGTTTCTGACCCTCTTTTCATGCTCAGGGTCCAGAATGGCATTCTCCGATTCGTTGTGGAACGTGCTCCGGCGGATCTCCTTGATCTTGAAGTGTACGTCATCCGGAAGCTCCTTCTCGAGGTACCGGCTATCGAGAGTGGAGACCGCAACCCTCTGAATGCACTGACTGAGCAGGTCCTGGAGCTGGCAGGTGGAAGCCACATGAATAATCGGCACCACGTCCTCGTCCAATGCTTCGCTAACGAAGTCAGAGAGACGGCGCTGCAGCAGAAGGATTCGTGGTGGTTAGAAATGCAATTTTTCGTCACAGCATGGATGGAGGCACAAACAATTTGCAAGCACTACCAGTGGGTCAATGGAGTGTCTCGTAATAACACATTTTGCACTAAATTATATGCTTGGTCAACGGTGAGGAGAGTGTACCTGGAAGAGGGAGACTAGCTCGGAGATCTGGAAGCCAGACGCGGCGTACATGGACTCGACGACGAAGTCGATCGCGGGGCGGCAGGTCCCGTGTCCGCAGTTGTCGTCCATGCACAAGGTGGCCCCCTGCGGCGGCGACCTGAGGCGGCCGGTGTAGAGGTATCCGAGGACGGGCACGAGGGCGTCGTGGCCGATGTGGCGGCCGCCAGGGACGAGGTCGGCGAGCTCCAGGCGGGGCCTCTCACCGCCGCCGCCGCCGCCGGCGGCGGCCGGGAAGTTGGAGGCGAAGTGGTCGAGGAAGAAGGCGCTCCTGGCGGCGAGGATGCAGCGGTGGACGCCGACGGCGGCGCCGCCCTTGGCCGGCGCCAGCGCGATCTCGGCGTCCGCGCAGTTGAGGAAGGCCGGGTCCAGCAGGCGCTGCAGGTTGTCGCTAAGCCGGCGCAGTCCCACGGCCTCGAGGTCCGCCGCCGTCGCCCGCGGCTGCTGCTGCTGATGCTGCGGCGGCGGGGACGGGGATAGGGACGGCGGCGATGGGGACGAGAAGCTGATGGTGGAGACCTCCATGGAGGGTTCGGATCAGCACGGCGGCGGTGGCGAAGATTGAAGCGTTTTGCACGAGGATTTTGTGGCCGCTGCTGCTACCTTACGTGAGGCATCCGCGCGAGGCGCGAGAACGCCGCGAATTCGTCAAGCCCGAGGAAGCTGGACCCCAGTAGGAATTTCAGGCTCGACAAGGAATGGGGCTTCCCCAATCCCAGCAAACAGAAAAGGGAAAAATTTGAGGGACGATTCCGTACCGAGAGCCCGAGAGCAAAGCTCAAATCAGTGGAATCCACGGCGGCGGCGGCGGCGGCAACAGCAGCAGCAGAAGAGGGGAAACAAGCAGCAGAAGCCCCCAAACACGAAACCGGCACCGGGAGAGGGAAGCAAAGAGCAGCTAAAGGTTGAAACGCGGAGGCAGAGCGGCGGAGCCCAGCGACGGCGGAAGCGTGTCGTTCCCCTTTCCCTTATCGAGACAAGAAATTTGGCGCGTTTTTTTTTATCTACCCGTTCCCCTCCCCGTTCTTGGCCGTTTCCGGGAGGAGAAGAACGTGCGCCTTTTCTGCTGGTGTACTACCAGTGCTAGCGCAGCGGCGGTGAAGTAATCAAGCCGGGCCGCGTGACCGGGCGCGCGACGTCACGGCGGTGACGTCACGCCGTCGGTCCCGGGGCCGGGGTGCCGGGACGGCGGCCGAGAAAAGTCTCCGAGGCCTGACCGTGGCGAGTGCCGACACGGCCACGCGCAGGGATGGGGGCCACCGGGCAGTGGGAGTGAGGCGTGAACTGGGTTCGTGTTCGGGCGGCGGCGGCGGTGGTTTGGTCTGGTCGGATCAGCGATGAGCGGGCCGACGACTTGACTCGTCTCGTCGACTGGAGAGCAATGCAGGGTAGAGTATGACAGTAGTATGTACGATTTCGTTGGGGACAATGTGGAGGGAAGGCGTGTGATGTAAAGCCGTTGATAACATCACAGTATTAAAGGGTTATCAACCGTTGATGTAAAACAAACGTACAGCGGTACGGGACCAGCTAAACGGAGAAAGCAACGGCTGATTTTCGATTGGAAAAACCGTTGATAGCTCTTTAATGCTGTGACGGTGTATACGGGTTGTGCGGCCAATTTTAGCAACAGAACCGATCGTGCAGACAAATTTAACAGCCTGTCTGGCACTGCACTACCGCATGAAATGGGCTGCAGTTAGTATAGCAAGATTACTGCACGTTTAGGATAAGATCGTTTACTGAATGAGTGTGATACGATCTATTTTAAGGAAAAGCACACGCCAAAAGCAAAAGCGCCCTATGCTTGACCCGCGCTTTGCCCCGCCACTTGCAGCCTCATCTCTTCGTTTTTGCTTTACGTGCATGCCGAAAGTTAAAATTCTGCGTGCCAACCAAGCAATTCGGACCTTTCATAAACTTGGAAGCCGGCAAGCCGTGCTGAATTGCTGGAACATAACTATTCCGGGAAGGGAACGGCCGTCCGGCAAAAGCCACGTTTCTACTAGTAGCTTTTGATGTCGCACGCACGCATACCATATCCCTTTCTCTTTCTGGGTTGATTGATTGATTGGTATCAACCTTTTTACGGCGGGCACCACCGTCCGTCCAGGTCCAGTGAATCAAGCATTAAGCAATGATGCGGCGGCAGACTCACCGGCAGTGGCACTAGCACACTACCAGGAGCTGATGACACAGGGGACCAAATCCTCGATTACCTTGGCGCCTTGCCGACCACCCACCTTGCACCTTGCGTTTTTTTCCCCCCTTCCTCTCGGTCGTGCGCTGCGGGGCTCTGACTGCAGACTGCTGGCTGGTAACAAGATTCTTCTTTCGATCGTGCGTCAGCTCTCGGCTTGTACGGAGTATCTCCGTGCGGCTACTAGTGCTGTTGTTCTAGATGTGGTGGCTGGTGGGGCCGTGGGGGTGTGTGTGTGGTGTCGCTGTGCCCGTGCACGATGCACCGTTTGAATTGAATTGAATTGAATTGAATTGCCGGACGACATCTGGAGCATCGCGGCCGCCGGGAAACCGGCCAGAGCAATACGTCTCGCATTGGCCATGTACTACGCTTGGGCCAGGCTTTCGCGATAACCGGACCTTGGCAACGCACATGGGCCAGGCTTTCGCGATAACCGGACCGCCATCGCCCATCGGGCCCGTTACGAAGATGGCAAGCCCACCTGCCTGATGGAATTTGCTACACTGACGGATAGGCTTGTGGGCATGCGCGCTAGCCGCCCTCGTTATTCGGTTGCAGCGGCATTGCAGCCCGTCGTTTGTACAGTGCATAACTTTTCACCTACTGTTCTGTTCACAGTTCAGATCACAATGGTCTACATTACACAAGTAACTCATCACCTTCTAATGTTCAGAGCTCAAATACTAAGCAAAATGCTCGCGGAAAACAATAGCATATCTTCAGAAGCAGCAGGTTGCAGCCATACGTGCAGTCCAGCCTCCAAGCCAAAAGCAAACTCAGCGCGCTAAGCAGAGCAGCGCAAGCAAAGGAGCACGCGGATCTGTCCCTGAAGGTAGCAACAGCTAGCAATATACTGTCTAGGCAATATCAGCTAATCAGTCATCAGGTCGGCCCCTCTAGATGTTCAGCAAACCAAGTTCTCACTCAACAAAGATAATTAGCACATATAAAGAGGAGATATAGTGTCTAGGAAACATCAGCTTCATGACTTTATCGTCATGTCCCATAATTCCGCTGAAAGAGATGTCTCTGCGCTAACTTATTCAAACATGAGGAAAAAAAAAAAACAAGCAAGTAATGAAATAGAACAGATGAATCAATCAATCAATCTTTTTTTTACAAGGAAACATAAATTTATTTATTAGCAGCAGGACACTGCAAAATGAGTACAATGTTTTTTGAGTACATCAATAGCGATTTGAGTGAAAGCACAGGAGGAGTTGTGAGCAGAATTAGTACAAGCGAATCAATCAATCAAGTAGAACCAAGCACTTGCAGGGGAAAATGAAATCGTACGGCAGCTGAGCTCCACTCTAGCTAGACTTCCCACTGTCAGGGCTGGCCGGCTGGGCGACTTTTCTCTCCCGACGGCCGACCCGGCCCGGGCCCGACGGCGTGAGGTCACCACCGTGACGTCGCGCGCCCGCCGCCCTGTCACCTTCACCGTCCCTCTCCACCCGCCACTGCACACGGGAGCGATAGATAAAATAAAAAAACGCGCGAAATTTCTTTTGAAAGGGGAACACGCTTCTGCCATGGCTCTGCCTCTGCGTTTGGGTTTGTCACTTTGCTTCGCGCTGTGCGCGTTACCGCGTCAGTTTGGGCTCCTCCTTCCCCTCTGCTGTGCTCTGTCACAGCATCTCTGAAGATTCATCAACTGATTTAAGCCTCACACTCCGTGCTTGCGCTTACCGAATTCGCGGTGTTCACGCTCGGATGCCTCACCGCTGCCGCAAAATCGCCGTGCAAAAGGCTTGAATCTTTGGAGCACTAGGGAGCCTTGCCTTCCATCTCCTCAGGCCTCCCAAAGCTCGGTGGTAGCTTGAATCTCATGGACCACACGGAGAGTTCCAGCTCCACAACGCTCTAGTCGCCGCCGCCGCCGTGGGCTGTCGTCCTCATCATAAACCTCCATGGAGTTCTCTACCCTCAGATTCTCGTCCCCGTCGCCCCCGTTCCTGTTCCCTTCTTCGCCGCCGCCGCTGCAGCAGCCGTGGACCATGACGGCGGGCGTCGAGGCCGTGGCTCTCCGCCGGCTCAGCCACAAGCTGCAGCGCCTGCTGGACCCGGCCTTCCTCAACTGCGCGGACGCAGAGATCGCGCTCGCCGCGGCCAACGGCGGCGGCGCCGCCGTCGGAGTCCACCGCTGCATCCTCGCCGCCAGGAGCGCCTTCTTCCTCGACCACTTCGCGTCCCTCCCGGCCGTCGCCCCCGGCTGCGAGAGGCCCCGCCTCGAGCTCGCCGACCTCGTCCCCGGCGGCCGCCACATCGGCCACGACGCCCTCGTTCTCGTCCTCGGATACCTCTACACCGGCCGCCTCAGGTCGCCGCCTCGGGAGGCCACCGTCTGCGTGGACGACGCGTGCGGACACGGGACCTGCCGCCCCGCGATAGACTTGGTCGTCGAGTCCATGTACGCCGCGTCTGGCTTCCAGATCTCCGAGCTCGTCTCCCTCTTCCAGGTACACTCACTCACCGCTGACCAAACACATAATTCCTTGCAAATTGCAATTCTAACCACGACGAATCCTCCTGCTGCAGCGCCGTCTCTCTGACTTCGTTAGCGAAGCATTGGACGAGGACGTGGTGCCGATTGTTCATGTGGCTTCCACCTGCGAGCTCCAGGACCTGCTCAGTCAGTGCATTCAGAGGGTTGCGGTCTCCACTCTCGATAGCCGGTACCTCGAGAAGGAGCTTCCGGATGACATATACTGCAAGATCAAGGAGATCCGCCGGAGCACGTTCTACAACGAATCGGAGAATGCCATTCTGGACCCTGAGCATGAAAAGAGGGTCAGAAACATCCTCAAGGCCTTGGATTCTGACGACGTTGATCTTGTTGGCTTGCTGTTGAAGGAATCGATGGTGACCCTGGATGATGCATACGCGATACACTATGCTGCAGCCTACTGTGAGCCCAAAGTGTTTGCGGAATTGCTGAAACTGGATTCTGCTAACGTGAATCTGAAGAATAACAGTGGGTATACACCGCTGCATATAGCTTGCATGAGGAGAGAACCGGACATCATTCTTTCGCTCGTGGAGAAGGGAGCCTCTGTGCTGAAGAGGACCCAAGATGGGCGTGATGCTCTTACTATCTGCAAGAGGATAACAAGAGAGAAAGACTGTAATAGGAAGTTGGAGAAGTACGAAGAGAAAAGTAAGGCTTACTTGTGTATCGGCATATTGGAGCAAGAACTTAAGAGGGAATCTTTCATTTTGGTCCCGATCTCTATAGAGGACCAGATTGCCACAACTTTGTTGGGTGATAATAATTTTCACATGAAGCTCATAAACTTGGAAAACAGAGGTTTGCTTATAGTCCCTCTAGTCTTAATTATTTCTTGATTAATACTTTGCCTTTATAATTTGCCCCATCTACCTCTTTAAGAACACTAAACGGCAATTTGTAAATCAAAACCACTTCTATTAAATCAACTTCCTAAAATGTTACTATTTATTTTAGGCTCCAGAGGGGTATTTATCTTGCTTCTACCATTTTAGCGTTAGTAATATCATCAGGAACTAGTGTAAGATTTGTAATCATGCATAGTGATTTTAGCTCAATTTGTGCCACTGAGGTGTAGCTTGGATAGACGGTGCTTTGAGAATATGTCGCTTGTGCCTCCACTTGTGTTGAGAAGTATATGGTCTGACAGGCTTAATTTGAAACATTCACACTAGGCTTTGTTTGCATTAATCACATTGCTTCTATCATTACAGTAACATATGCATCAAAGATTAGTTACTGAATACTAACTGTTTCCTTTAGCTGGATAAAAAAAAGTTGAGTATCCTGTTATACATGACATGATATAGAAGTATTTCTGGTTATGTGCTGCTGGTTTGCCTTTTTCCTGATTGAAACTGAAGCATTTTATTCTGAGAATCATTGCTGAAGTATATATGTTAATATCTATGCAGTTGCGTTTGCACGACTATTCTTCCCTTCTGAAACCAAGCTTGTCATGAGAATTGCACAAGCTGACTCAACCGAAGAGTTTGCTGGCATCACCAATTTCAGCAAACTAAAGGAGGTTGATCTAAATGAAACTCCTACAATGCAGAATAGGAGGTTGCGTGAACGCCTTGATGCCTTAACAAAGACAGGTGCCAACAATAGCTATCTGTCTATGCCTTGTTTGTAATACAAAAATCATGCATGCATACTGAAATTTCCCAGTACTCAATCTTTCAGGGTATTCTTTTTGTGTGAAAATGCACGCACATTTACCCATATGCTAATTGTTTTCTCGGTACTGAGTCTTTCAGGGTGTTTGGTCACTTGGTCAGTGTGCTACCATTTTTAACGTGTTGTTCCTCATTCCTGCAGTTGAACTAGGCAGACGATACTTCCCACATTGTTCAGATGTTCTTGATAAGTTCCTCAACGAAGAAGCCTCTGATCTGATCTTCCTTGAAACTGGGACTCCAGAGGATCAGCGTGTCAAGAGAAAGAACTTTTCTGAACTGAAAGAGGACGTGCACAAGGTATTCACAAAAGATAAGGCCGCCGTTGCATTGATAAAAGATAAGAGGTAAGATCTTAAACAAATGTTGTCCATTGGTTTTTTATAATGCAAGCAACCATTAAGTAATTAATAATAATTAAAATATTTAGAGAGAAAAAAAGAAAAATCTGACAATGTCACGGTAGGCCTCCTTCCTTGTGATGGAGATGCCACCTTTCTTATCCTGCATTACACACGAATCGTCATGAGCCTGGAGTACTCCATGCCCGTGTCCACTATCAATGTTGAGCGTGAACCAACCCATGATCACAGATCATAGGCGATAGTAGGACCAGATCGGTCAGTGGCTCTATGGATTGCCATCTATGGAAACCTCCTAAAGACTATTTTGTACCCACAATCTATCTTAATACAAAGACGCACAAGCCTTTTGCGTGATCAAGAAGAAAAAAAAACAATCTAAGATAGTTCCCTCCCTTCTTCTTTTGCATCAACGTGAGTTGTGATTCTTTCTACAGGTATAGGTCTAATGAGAGTTATAATTTATCCCAACAATCTAGGTAAAAAGAAATTTGGTCAGTAACCAGCCTTATTGGATTCGGTCAAAAAAAAACCAGCCTTATTGGGGTTTCTGTATTTTTTTCTTTATATGCTTACTAGTTTCTACTCGGTTCAACCTCATGAAAAACTTTTTTTGTCAACCTTTCTCTTCGAGTTTGTGTTTTTCTTGCACCCTATTGCTAAGGACGTCAATCGTATCCTTGGGTCAGAACCTTGGGTACAGGGTACCAAACCAGATGGCCCCAGCTGTGGATCTGTTTTTTTGGTCCACAGGGGCGGTGGTCGGAACCTGATTATCATTATTTCTTCCTGCAGTACCACGAGTCTTCCTAAGCACATGTTCTGGCTCAATGTCACAATTCATAGCCCAATAGCCACTGCCCACCCTAGACTGCTATATCCTCTCTGTAGTTTTTTTTACCGAATTCTATCTTCTCCGTAGTTGATAGAGATTTGTGTTGTTATGCATTGATTCGCTAGGATTGTAGTCTTATGAAAAGTGACAAACTGATGATAGTTGTGTCACTGTTAGTTATTGTAGTCGATTAGTAGTATTACAGTTTGATGTTATGCATGATTAGCTGTTGACTTGAATGAAACATGTGGACTACTTAGCTTCTACTTTTCAAGTGGTATCAAATTCTGTTTCTCCTTGAGTGTATGCCTCATAATCTAGCCTAGTGGCTATAGTACCTAAGTAGCACACAATAGACCATACTGCAATATTAAAAAATTAAAAAATAGGCTGAGTTCCCCTTGCTGACTTCGGTTTCTTGTTTCATTGTCTGCCACTGATACGCATTAGTGATAATGATGATCCTGTCCATTTTTCAGGGAATTTGGGTACTAACCCGTCACAGGCTGAAGGTGCAGCTGATTATACCAATGCACATCCACTGCCCTCTGGCCTCTGTATCCGAGCTCCCAGTGCCAGTACAGACTCAAGGCAACTAGAATCACAAAGTATTGATGTTGCAGTAGATGATGAAGTTGGTGTTGGGTCTAAAAGAAAACTGAAATCTCCAGTATGGGGTGAATTTAAAAAAGTTAAAACAGGGGATGGTTGGTTTGCTATATGCCTGAGATGTCAGCGACGACTTACAGCATGCTCGAAAAATGGGACGAAACACTTACATCGCCACATAAAAGCTTGTCAGTCTAGACAGGTAACCAAAGGCCTTAACCAGTCCACTTTGAAAAATTAAAGTTGAGTGCACCAAAATTTTGTTTCAACAACTATGACATGCTCCATGGATCATGGTGATTGATTGATGATTGGATCATTGCATCTGAATGGCGTGGCTGAGATGCTGGATGGGAAGTTGCACACTCAACTCTATCTGCTTAATTTGCTTTGTCAAGAACTTGTGTAATGATGTACTTTGTTCTAGCTGGTTTGTACTTCTGTTATCGGCTTTATGCCTTGTTGGCTTGGCACGGTGCTGCCATCCATTTCTCTGCCCTAGTTGGTTTGTACTTCTGTTATCTTTGTTTGTCTTATTAGTTTGCCCTGTCACTTGAGTGCCGTCGCTTTAGTTTGAGGTAATCTCCTATTACCGTTTGTATGAACTCTTTGCTTCGTCTTAATGAAATGCGTTTGTTACTTGTATAATACCTGTGTGCTCTGAGCAATAGGTAGTAGGTGAAAAGCACGGGCTGCAATGCTGCGTCCACCAAACCAGGGGAGGCCTAGCGCGGCGTGTGCACAAGCCAATCCGTCAGTGTAGCAAATTTCAGGCAGCTGCTGGGCTAGCAAATCAGGCCCAGGCCAGTTAGAGTAGTATTCGACCAAACTTGTCCCATGGGCCGACCGGGACCCGTCAGAATTCATTCCAGGATTAGATAAATTAATTAACTCCTGATGGATAGTTTTTTTTTGATGCAACTCCTGCTGGATTGTTCAGTAACTTTTGTTATCGTTTCCTCAAAAAAAAAAGTACCTTTTGTTATTTACTCTGTATCTTATTATTCCTGTGTATCAGACAAACTTCCGTTTTACAAGTTTCTCACCTTCCATAATATTTACAGCAAAAATACTGGAGTAAATAAAGTATACACCACCCTGAACACAACAAGGCTAGCTTCTCAAGCGATACAGAGACAGTCAAGTACAGCACGATTTGAATATGGGAGGGGGTGCAAACACAGAATAAAATGTAAACTGAATAAGCGTGTAAGATGTAAACTGAACATCAGCCGCAAGACTTGTTGAGCAGCCATCAAGCGAACTGCATTTCCAGTTCATAAGTTGTTCATGGACGGTATACATCACACACTACTTAGGCAATTTTTTGTTTGAACATAGAACTGATCTCCATTACTCATAACTTTGATGACAAATCATTGGCTACAAGAATGTTGATACAAGCTGGAATACTATCCATGAACAGATTAGTACCCAGACACAACTTACCGAACGGCAGCTAGAGTGTGAGCAACCAAATTACAAGAACGTGGTTTATAGACTATACTGCTGCTGCTGCTAAAATTAAAAAAAAAACTTTCTTTAAATTCCCGTAGCAGCCCAGTTGCCGAGCTTCGATGAAGGACCTCGTGAACATGTAGTACTCGGTTTCAGGGAAGGTTCAGACAGCAACTAAACTAGAGGAAGATTTTCATGGCTGATAGCCGTACCGATGTCGAGGAGGAGCCCCTTTTCACCCTTGTCATTCAAGAAGACCCAGCTCTTGGGGCATAGCAAGACTGCTCCGCTCCTCAACCCGGCTGATGACCTCACGAAGTCCAGCTTGCTAGGCCTGTCCGACTGCGGCAGCTCATCCTCATCATGAGGCGACGACACGGACCGGACGATCGCCTCCGTGTCGATCGCAGACTGCCGTGCCCAACGATTGCTGGTGCTAGGACGGCGGTAAATCACGAAGAACAGCGACACACAAGATTTAACGTGGAAAATCCCTTCAATACGAAGAAGAAAAATCACGGACGTCAGCCAACAAATACTCCTCACTATTATCAAGAGTTGGGTTACAAATGCCGTGCGGCGGCTATAAAAGAATGAATGAATCAGATTCAGTGGAACCCCAACATTGGGTATATGTACCGTACCGCGGGAGGTCAGCACCCCGCCCCCTCAATTGTCTTCGGGGCGAATCATCAACCGGCCCAAGCCTCCCGCACGATGGGCCTCCGCTTCGTTCCGTCAGAAGTCCGACCATTATATTGTGCAACTAAATTTGGAACATATTCAACAAACTTTAACTTGAGACAAATTCATCTTGTAGCATAAATCGACACCTTCATCCTGAACATAACAAGAAAAATACAACTGGCGTCAAATAGCATCTTAGGCTAATCCATTAAACCAACTAAGCTTGAACACAATTCAAACTTAGCAACAGGAACAAGTTTAATCATCATATCAGTAGATTATCATGAGTACTGATCTTGCATACCTTTAACTTACCATCCTCGATCACATCACGAACAAAATGATACTTGATGTCAATAAATTTAGTCCTCTCATGGAACATCTGATATTTGATAAGGTAAATGGCATTTTGACTGTCACAAAATAAATTAATGCAAAAATTAACTCGACACAACTCAGCGTACAAACTTTTCAGCCAAATTAATTCTTTACACGCCTCAGAAATAACCATGTACTTTGCTTTAGTAGTAGACAAAGCAACAACAGACTGTAATGTAGCCCTTCAACTCACAGCATAACTGCCAACTGTAAACACATAACCAGTGAGAGACCTGCGCCTGTCCAGATCAGCAGCATATCTAAATCGACATAACCAATAAGTCCCTTCTGAGTTCTGCCAAACTTCAAATAAGAATCTGCTGTGCCTCTGAGTTACCTAAAAATCTTCTGAACTGCCCTCCAATGTTCTTTACCAGGATTAGACATATATCTACTAACCAAACTTATAGCATATGATAAATCTGGACGAGGGCAAACCATGATATGCATCAAAGACCCAACAACACTAGAATAAGGAACTCTTGACATGTATTCAATATCTACATCTGTACTAGGACACTGTGCAGTTAATAATTTAAAATGAGGTGCAATAGGAGTATTAACAGGATTTGCATTATGCATGTTGAAATGTTGAAGAACTTTCTTAATATAATTATGCTGACTAAGAAATAGCAAACCGGATTTTCTGTCTCTAGTAATTTTCATATCGAGAATTTTCTTAGCAGCATCAAGATCTTTCATGTCAAACTTACTACTCAACAATTTCTTCAATTTAGTGATTTCAACCTTACTTTTGGCAGCAATCAGCATATCATCAACATACAACAGTAAGTATATAGGTAATCCATTAACATGGTTGATGTAAACACAACTATCATATTTAGACCTCTTAAAACCGTACAACAACATAAATGAATCATACCTCTTGTTCCACTGACGAGGGAGCTGTTTCAAACCATATAAGGATCTCTTCAAATTACAAATAAATTTCTCCTTGCCAGACACTATGAACCCTTCCGGCTGGTCCATGTAAATGTCCTCCTCAAGCTCTCCATGCAAAAATACAGTCTTCACATCTAACTGCTCAAGCTCAAGATCATGTGAAGCGATAATACTAAGAAAAGTACGAATAAAACTGTGCTTTACCACTAGAGAGAACACATCATTGTAGTCAATACCGGGAATCTAATTGTAGCCTTTTGCTACTAACCTTGCCTTAAACTTTGGAGGCCTACTTGGAGTTAAACTCTCCTTTCTCTTGAAGATCCACTTGCAGCGGATGGTCTTCTTCTTCTTAGGAAAAGGAACAACCTCCCATGTGCTATTCTTCTCAAGAGACTGCATCTCCTCATGCATAGTTAAAATCCACTTCTCACGATCACCACAATCAATGGCTTCACGATAAGTTGTTGGCTCATGAGTATTCTTCACCTGTTCAGCATAACTCAAAGCACAATAATTCAAATTACATTCTTCAATAAGACAGGCTGGAGGTCCACAGTCTCTCTTTGACTTGCGATGAGCAATAGGTAATTCCTCCTCTGACTGCAAAACAGGAGGTGAGTGCTGCTGAACATCATCATGAGTATCATCATCAACAACTTTATTATCATGAATATCAATTGGCTTCACCTGCACACCTGTCTCATCATCCACATGCTCCACCTGTACACTTGTATACTGCAGCTCTCTTTCAGAATTATCTGAAACATGATCTGAGGACAAACTATCATTAAACATCACAGATTCATCGAAAACAATACTCCTACTCATGAAAGTCTTTTCAGTTTTGGGATTCCATAATTTATATCTTTTAACTCCTGAACTATAACCAAGAAACAGATATTTAATAGCTCTAGGCTCTAATTTTCTATTATCAACATGAGCATAAGCAGTGCAGCCAAAAACTTTCAACTGTGAATAATCTACAGGTGTATTAGACTATACCTCAATGGGATTTTCTTATTAAGTGGAATAGAAGGCGACCTGTTTATCAAGTAACATGCGGTGTTAGCTGCTTCAGCCCAAAAACGCTTGCTCATCCTAGCATTGGACAGCATGCAACGAGCCTTTGAAATGATGGTTCTGTTCATACGTCCAGTCACACTATTTTGCTGCGGAGTGTGCGGTATGGTGTGATGCCTAACAATGCCTTTAATCCTGCAATAATTATTAAAAACATCCGAACTAAACTCTCCACCATTATCAGTACGAAGAGATTTCACCTTTCTTTCAGTTTGCCTTTCTATCATAACTTTTTAATCTTTAAAAGTAGCAAAGGTATCATCTTTATTTTTTAAAAAATAAAGCCAAACTCTTTTAGAGTAATCATCAATAATTATAAGCATGTAACGAGCACAACCAAGAGAAGGCTTACGGGAAGGACCCATAAATCAGCATGTACATAATCAAGAGTACTTTTGGTGGTATGAACCGAGATGTTGAATTTTACCCTTTTATGCTTCCCAAAAATACAATGCTCACAAAACTTCATGTTACTCGAAGTGCAGCCATCCAGCAATTTTCTCTTCATCAATTCTGCCATACCAAGTTGACTCATATGTCCCAAACGCATATGCCAAAGGTTAGTCTTTATAGGTTCAGCATTAGTAATAGCAGCAGCAGAAACAGAACCATGTAAAGTACTTCCTCTAAGGACATACAACTTTACAGAATTAAGATCACCTTTCAAACAAACAAAAGAACCTTTTGATACCTTTAGAACGCCATCTGAACCAGAATAATGGAAACCTTCTGCATCAAGCGTGCTGAGAGATATGAGATTTCTAGACATCCCTGGTATGTACCTCACATTCTTCAGCATGCGTGTCATGCCATCATTTACCTTGATCTGAACGGAGCCGATCCGCACAATGTCACACGGGTTGTCGTCTCCCATCCACACAACATCTCCTTTCTGTACAGGCTTATATGAACTAAACTAATTTCTGTTAGTGTAGATATAAATTGAACATGCAGAATCAAGTATCCATTCATCATGACCAGAAACAGAGCCAGCAAAAACAACCAGACAATCTCCAGAATCAGAATTTTTAGCACCAAAAACAACAAAAGCATTACCACCATGATTTCCTTTCCTCTTCTCCTTATTCTTAAGTTTCAGACAATCCTCAATAAAATAATTTTTCTTCTTGCAATACTTACAGAACTTTTTAGGCTGCTTGGACTTAGAACGGCCTCTGCCATCGTAGCTCTTATCACAACCATTGCTGTCATTGGAGGATCTATGTTCAGATCTGCCTCTCACGTGCAATGCTTCACCCTTGGAGGACGATGATCCGTCGAGTTGCACCATGCCTTTCATCTTCTCCCTAGACTCAAGTGCCTCAACAACTTCCGCAAGGGTTAGTTCATCACGGCTTAACAATATGGTGTCACGGAAATGTGCATACGAATTCGGCAGTAAACATAACAGTAAAAGACCTAAGTCCTCATCATCATACTTAACCTCCATCGACACTAGGTCGGCCACGATCTCCTTGAAGGCAGATAAATGGCTCATCACCGAATCACCCTCCTTCATCTTGAGAGTGAACAACTTCATCTTCGTATGCATCTTACTGGTCAAATCCTTGGACATACAGATGAATTCTAGTTTCAACCAGAGCTCAGCAGCAGTCTTTTCCTGCAGCACCTCTTGCAAAATATCATTATGAAGATGGAGTTGAATTAAAGACATAGCCTTACGATCCCTCCTAATTTCCTCACAGGAGTCCACTCTGCCTTCGTTTTCTTCCCGAAGCCCTCCAGCGCCTCATCATAATCATCCTTCTGCATAAGGATGGCCCGCATCTTGACTTGCCATAGCGAGAACTGAGTCTTGTAATCCAACGGCGGTAGATCGAACTTCATCGACGTCGTCATGATCTACAACCAAAGCTCCGATGCCACTTGTTGTGAATGACGGCGGTAAATCACAAAGAACACAAGATCAAATCACAGCGAGATAAAAGATTTAACGTGGAAAACCCCTCCAATGCGAAGGGAAAAAATCACGGGCGCTAGCCAACAAACACTCCTCACTATTTATTAAGAGTCGGGTTACAAACGGCGTGCGGCGGTTATAAGAGAATGAATGAAGCAGACTCAGTGGAACCCTAACACTGGGTATATGTACCGTACCGCGGGAGGCCAGCCCCCTGCACCCCCAATTGTCTTCGGAGCGAATCACCAACCGTCTTAAGCCCTCCCACGACGGGCCTCCGTTTCGTTCCATCAGAAGTCCGGTCATTATATTGTGCAACTGAATTTAGAACATATTTAACAACAGCAGGCAGACCGATACGCTGAACCTGTCGGCGACGAGCAAGCTCAGTCTCCCGTCCGGCGACATCGTCAGGTGGACATCTGAGCTTTTGCAGCAGTCCGGCAGGCAGGCCTTCGGGACCTCGATCGACCCTGTCGTCGCCGCGCACGTGCCAGATCGAGGGACATCGTAGGTGAGGATGTACAAGTTCGTGGGGGGGGGGGGGGGCGGGCTCCCATAGCCTATGCACATTAGCCAGCGGATCAAGCCATCGAGGACGTCGGCATAGTTGTGTGGCTGGGCACTGACGTAGCCACGATGACGATCAGGTTCGGCCACGCTCATGACTGTCCACCATCCCCGTGTGCAGTCGATGGCGTCTGACGACCACGCGGCCTGGATGCAGGAAACGCTGGAATTCGTGGCGAGGAGAATGAAGGAGCAGCCGATGCCATCCACAGCGGTGAGCAGGACGTACGTGCAAAGCCCATGTCGGCAAATGTCCAGCGGACGCTCGAGGTACGCCCGGTTGCCGGTGATGGGGTCGTAAACGCAGATGTCCGACGACTCGCGGCGGAGCACGGCGAGGCCGTTCCGCGACGTCAGGGGCATGAATCGTAAACTGAGTTTGAGGTCGGCGGCGGCTCTGCGGCATAGGAACGGCGCCAGGTGGTCCTCGGAGAAGGACGTCGCGGCGGGCGTCGCCCGGTGCACCAGGGAGAAGCAGGACGCCGTCTTCTCCCCTCCCGCCTTGTTGTTGTTGGGGGCGAGGAGGTAGCCGACGAGGAACGGGGGCACGATGGCGGCGCCGTTTGGCCCGTGCTGGCAGAGGCGACGGATGAAGGCCGGGCTGAGGATGTCGCGGCGGAAGGGCTTGCACGTCGCGGCGGAGCAGACGACCGTGACGACGTCCGATCGCGCAACTATCTCGAGGATGAGGTCATAAGGAAGCATGCAGACTAGCGTCGTCGCCTCCGGCGGCGGGAACAGGCGGGCTCTGCGTGACGGCGCCATGGCCCGTCGTATCTTAGGGCGGCACCAATCATCGAATCTATATAGCCAAATATATATTATATATATATATATATATATATAGAGGCATCTGATGGCTGAAACTTGGTATACTCCGATCAACACTACCCGCGTGTCCGGCAGTTTGTGTGCGCGGCCGCGTTGGGTTGGGGGCCTTGTGGGCCTCTCTGTCCTCCCTGACCTTTTCATGATTTATTGTCATGTTCTCCGCTGAAAGAGACATGAGAACAAAAGCAAGGAATTAAATAGAACAAATGAATCAAGTAGAACAAATGTTATAGCACGCTAAGACAAATGTTGTAGCATTTGCTCAAAAAAAAAATGTTGTAGCAAATTTTGTTCCAGCATCACGAACCGAGCTCTTATATTATCTATCTAAATTAAGCTGCTTCATTAATGCGGGGGAAATGAAATGCAAATTAAGATGACTCAGATACTAAAGACAATCAATCGGTGCTAGTTTATGCAGACAGACAAGTTTCTCAGCAGCAACCAAACATACTACTTTCTGGCTGCATCCATGCAGTACCAACATCGCTTACTTTCCACCCTCCAAAAAAAAAGGCTTAATTTCCAGACTCTCCTGTAGATCCAAGTTCGTCTCCAATCTGTTCTATCCAACATGGTGTGTATGGAAAAGATGATTCCACTACCTGTTCACATCCATAAGCTTTTGGGTACAAGTTTTACCTCATGACGAAATTAGCATGGCACCTTATATACAGCTCTCCTCGTCGGTAGGCAGCGTTGTGCTTCTCGTTTCGCCACGCAGTTCCGGCAGCCTCTCCTACAAGAACAAATGGTCTCTCCTCCCATTCACCAGTTGCCGACGAGAACACGCGCTGGATGCACGTCGCCGGCGGCTTCTTCAGCTGCGTCTCCACTTCTTCGCTGGCGCTGGTGCGGTAGCCGAAGGACGGGACCGAAAGTATCTGGTAGTGCGGCGAGACCGCGGGGTCATAGGCGAGGTACTCTGTCTCGAACAGGGTCGCTCTCCCAGCGCCAGCAGCAGCCCGAGCTCGCCGGCGGTTCGGGGAAGGAGGCACGGGAGCGCGGCGCCGCGTGGCGGGATTGAGCACGTGCAGGACGCGATCGGCACCGTCGTCTTCGTAGCGCTCGATCAGAAGGAGCCCGTTGCAGTGGTCCAGGACTCTTGACCACGAACCGATCTCGCCTTCGGCCAGGAAATCGTGCTTGTTGTTGTTGCAGGGGGTGGAGGCGGCGGCGGAGGACTGCGGCGTCTTCGTGTTCGAGCGGCCGGGGCCGGGGCGTGCGAAGAACTTGGTGTTGTCGGTTCCGCTAAAGTTGATGAGGAAGCCGGCCACCGAGAGCGAGAGGTGCTCCGTGCGCAGCATGCCGTAGTCGTCGATGACCGTGCGCCATGCCTTGCAGACGCTCCTGGACACGGCGAGGTGCCGTTCCACGAGGCGGCCGAGGACGTCGGCGAGCACGCCGTCGGGCAGCAGCGCTGACATGTCCATGGCTATCTCGTCGCTCGGCTTTGGCCGTCCTTGCTTTTGGATTTTGTCGCTCTGGTTGTTGGGATATTTAACGGAAGCAGTGGAGGATTATCATTATCCCGTATTGATACTTCAGTCGTACTGTCGTAGCTAGAAAAGGCCTCTCATTAGCTAGTTCATTATTACTTCATTATCCTGGCCTAATACTGAAGTATGGCCCAGGGAAACTGAGAATGAAGTATCATGGCCTGCTAGTTCATTATCCTGGCCTAATAATGAGGTATCATGGCCCAGGGAAAGTAATTGGGCTTGATGGTGAGCTCTCCACCCATTAATATGGCTATACTCCACTCAAAAAAAAAAATGCTATATATTACGGAATTTCTAAATATCTTCCAGCA